>VUQR01011379.1:0-11089 GCA_015108515.1 Hemichromis elongatus
TGGTCACAGGACCTCAGGGACCTGCTGGGAATATAAGGTTGAAGAAGGTCACTGATATATATTGGAGCCAGCCCGTGCAGAGCCCTGAAGGTCAGAATTATAATCTTAAAATGGATCCTGAATTTAATGAGGAGCCAGTGCAGCTGGATCAGCAGGGGAGTGACATGGGAAAACCTAGAAGCCTTGGTCAAAAGCCTTGCAGCAGCATTTTGAACCCCCTGCAGACGTTCCAAGGAGGTATTACTTAGACAGGTAAACGGTGAGTTGCAGTAGTCTAAACGTGATGAAACAAAGGCATGTATAATTATTTCAAGTTCGGAACGTGACACAATTGGACTCAGCTTAGCAATATTTCTTAAGTGGTAGAAACAGGAGCGAACAAGGGATTTAACATGAATATCCAAGGACAGAGCTGAGTCAAAAGTAACACCTAGATTTCTAATCGAAGATTTAACAAAAGAAGCAAGAGGTCCTAGATTCTTTACTACCAAAGGTACATATTTATCAGGAGCAAAGACAAGTACTTCAGTTTTCTCAGTTTTAAGTTGGAGATAATTATCAGCCATCCAACCTCTGATGGAATCTAAGCATTGCCGCAAGATTAAAAGTTTGGAAAGATCATGTGGCTTAAAGGAGATATATAGTTGAATATCATCTGCATAGCAGTGATACGAAATGTCCTTAAAATTGCTGAGAAGTTCCTGACATACAGTACATATAGGCACATTTGACCTCTAACCTCTCCCCACATATTCACTGAGAGAACTGCTGCTTTCTGGATAGTTTCCCTTCTTTGTAAACGTTTGTTGGTTGAGTGGGAAAATCCCAGCAGATCAGCAGTTTCTGGCAAAGTCAAATCTGCTGTCCTAGCAGCAATAACTCATTTAAGCAATAACTTAAGCAGTAACTCCCTTAAATTACCTTTCTTCCCCATTCTGCGTAGTTTGAACTTCAGCAGACTATTTTTACAAATCTAAATAGCTGAACAGGTTTTTATGGTAAAGAGCAGTTGAAAAGGTAAAGCTAATGGAGTGGTGAGTGTTCATTAACCTTTAATTTTTGAGACTCTATCCTCCTTGGCATGAAGGATAGCAGTGTTGAAAAGAGAGTTTTCGAGAGTTTTTCCACCAGAGACGTTGGATCCAGCTGCTTGAGGGTTTGTGCTGTTCTACTTTTCCCACCCCAGAAGTATTCTGTACTGTACTCTGCTGCTGCACCGGACACTGAAATGAACCACTATTATCTCAAAAGTTTGACAGTTAAAGGAACCTTTCTCTTAGGGAAATGACCAGAAGTCCCAAAAAGTCCTATGAGCACTCACCTCATTGAGAGGAAATCCAGTAGCATGGACTCTTTGTGCAACATGGAGCAGATGCTGCTCTGATTCTCTAATGGTCACAGATGCAATCCAACATGTTGATGGGGGACTCTGCAATTTATATTCAATGTTATAAAAAAATAGACAATTTTTTAACATTTTTTATTTTTGTGGTTGATCGACTATTGGTGTTCCAATCTAATCTATCAAAAGGACATACAGCCATACATACAGAGATATTTTCATTTTTGCCATCATTAAAATTCAGTTCAGTTTTATTTATATAGTGTCAGTTACCAAGTTTACATTCAGTTATGTCCTTTGTTTATACCTGTTGTAGCAAGAGATTGCTGCAACGGGTTTAACCTCATGAGATTGAACCGGTGATCTTTTGCTTCTAAGGCGAATATCACAATGTCAGTGATGGATAGTATTCCATTGATGTAACCTGTGGCCCGGAGTCAGTCAGTCAGTCAGTATTTTAATATTTCTATAAGCACTGATGTTGCCATTTATAAATGTCATGTGCCCAACGCCTTCACACCTCCAGCGCCGTGCTTCACTGCTGAGACTTTGCATTCTCTGTTTTCACAGCAGATGTGCTGGACCCCACGAACTAATTTATCTCAGTTACATCTGAAAAGTGTGCTCTAAATATTCGTCAGGCTTTTTTTCATGTTCTTTGTCACAAAACAGCAATATTAATCTTTTTAAAGTAATGACCTCAGCGGTTAACTTCTAAGAAAAAAAAAAAGCCCTGGCTTGATCACTAGCAGTGTGCTTCTCATTTTTCATGGTCTTTAACATGAAGGAAGGCTGTTGCAGCTCTGGTTATTAGTGATACTGTACTTATTCTGTACCTTTTAATGGTAGAACTATGGTTTCACAGATTTGTGTTGAGCATCAGTCTTCCTGTATCTTTTTTTCTTTCATTTCTTTTCTTTTCTTTTTTTTTTTGCTTGTCTTTACTTTCTGGAACCAAAAGGCAGATTCTCTGGAAGACGCAACCCATTAATTCTGTTTGTTCATGGCATTTGGTTATGCCATGAACAAATCTGTACTTGCACGTGTAAGTCTTGAATCACCTCTTATTTCTTTTCTTTGCTTTTAAGGAGCTAGACCTTCCTGTAATTTTGTCTTGCACAACACTTATGTAGCTATCATTGTTTTTTATAGTACTATAATATTTTTTTTTTCTTTTTTGTTTTTTTTGTGAAGGAAAAAAGAAATACCACACATGTGAACAAAATTGGGGTGTTTCTTTTTGGACAGAAAAGATGAAAATATATTATAGAAAATATACATAGATTTTGTTGTGAAATTCAGTAATTAGCTTCCGCTCCCAATTTAGTTTATGGAAGCAGTGCTCAATTCTTTAGCATCCTGGAGATGCTTATATAGTCATTAATTTATCATCATTTTAGGCCAAGAGTCTGTTTTACAGATACTTAAAAGGACTTTCAGTAAGTTGTAGTCCAGTGCCCTTTGAATCGCTTTCATAAAACTATTAATGTGGTTCCACACCTGGAGTGTAATGTAAAGAAATTGCTTCCTATTTTGTCTTTGCAGTGTTTGAAAAGACAACATTTATATTTTTTTTCAATTAATAAATTTTTTTAAAGATACAATATGAAGAGAGGGCCTTAACAGCCTAATGCTAATAGTGTACATCTAACTTAATACCTATAGTATAGTATAGTACCAAGGTTTGAACACTATCTTTATCCATTCAAGCAAACTACTCTTGGTAATAATATTTAGTTGTGTTTGCAGAGATAAATTTGTCCATTTATTACCAAGGTCCATTAGGTTTTGGATCTTTTATCGTCCAGCTATCATTGAATCAGAATATACTCAGAAATGTGCTCTTCAATTTCCTTCCTTCGTTTTGTAGCAAATTAAATTCCTGAATTGTACCAAAGTGTAATAGGATTGTAAGCAGGATAGTGCAAATAATCCCTTGTTCTTTGCCAGTATAAGAGATGAAAATCGTTCTCTCCCCTGGCAGATATACTATGTTCCTAATTGGTCCAATTTATTGAATTGCTTTTTCATTTCAACTGGTGTTTGTGATAGGTAGAATAACCTGGTCAAGATGTTCATTTTCCTGCCTCAGCTTGAGATTTTAAAACTTAATAATCAAATAAATTCCATCTCCTATTGTCCTCCCCAATTGTTTTGATCAAGAAGCTCAAAATTATGGCTTACAAATTTGTTCTTTTAAAGTTGATATTAACTCATAAATATGTCATGAGGTATGAAGTTCAGTTCTTCAGTGGACTGGAGCTTATGTTCTAGCTAGCTTTTTAAGTTTTTAGACTATTCAGCTTATAGCCTGAGATGGAACTAAAGGTATCCAAAAACGCCAACAAGTTTGGAGTTGATCTCTCTGGATTTGACAAAAGGTTTACTTAAATGCTTCGTCTAGCACTGCTTGAAGTTTATACTCAGTCACATGCACAGTATGGTGGAAGTTATCCTGCTTCTGCCTTTGCTAGATAATACATTTCTTGCAGAATGGCTTTAATTTAAAAAGGAGCTCTTTGGTTCTTTTGACCATGATGTGTGTTAAAAATCTTATAATCTTCTTAAATTTAAGATGTCAGTCTTAAGGATGGGAAATAGCAAGAAAAGGCTCAAGTATGCCAAATTACACAAGAACTGGACTAAAAATCAGTGGCAGCTGGTTTTGAGGATTGATGAATCCAAATGTTGAAAGTGTGCAGGAGCCCAGGTTCAGGTCTGACCCGTACCCTCATCTGTTATTCCCCTCACTGTCTCTCTTATCTTCCTGTCACAGTGTAATGTCTTATGAAAAATAAAAGCTAAAAATGCTCCAGTAATTATATAAATGAGGGTTATTTCAGCCAGTGGTGTTGGGCTCTTGTCAATTAATGGGATTTTGTACACAGCATCAGATTTTGATCCACCATGCAATACGATCTGAATAGCATCTGTTGACAGCGGTGGAATGGTTTGTACTGATTTGTCAAAACCAGTGGGCAGGCTGTAACAGCTAATCAGCTCCAATATTATAGAAATGATGCAAAGACTATTATAAAGCTGTTGACAATAAAGTAATACAGTATAGTCTTAGTTTGGGCTTATTTTCTAACTATCCTTACTGACACTATTTGTCCCTTAGGTGTCTGTTCTGTCCAACATTATGTGTCCATAATATTATTAAATCAGTCTGTGTCCTCAACTGGGCATGTACCAGTGATTTAACAGAAGCTTTGAATATACCGACAAACACCAGGAATTTACAGATTTATGAAAATTTCTTTTAATTAGTGGGAGAATTGCAGTAACATACACAGCACTGCATCCAAGCAGTGTTATAAATGCAATTAATCATGCTAGTAATTACTGTTGTTACTGTAAAACAAAGAAAAATCTTTTAATCACCTGCTGGCTTTTTACTTTGCTTTCATAATGCTTACTTTTAACATAATTTGTACACTTTTTACCTGTGCTGTCAAACAATGCCAAAAGTCACTTTCAGGTTTTCTTAAAATTGTTTGAACCTGTGGTTTTTATTACTGTTACTAATATTGTTATTCTTAGTGTTATCGTCATTAGTATTAGCAGTAGTTTTAATTGAATTTAATCAATGAACATTGCAACTATCCGCGATGCTTCCAGGGTTTCCTTCAGGGTATTTTGCATTTGGAAATTGTGTTGTTTTTTTTTAAGGTGTAGCCTGCTTTTTCTTAGCTTGCTTACTTCACCTTAAAGAAAGGAACAAACCAAATTAAAAAAGAGAATGGAAAAAGTAAATGGTATGTCTTACGGTTTACCTTCAGTTCAGCCGATTATTCATCTGTGTTTATTCACTAATTTATGTCGGTTAAATCATTCAATGCTTTCTCTTAACTTCCACTGCCGCTGTGTCTGAAATCTGAAGCAGTAGGTCCTACACAGCCCTACTGTTCTGATTTTGTACCCCCACAAATACACATTATGTGCCATAGTGCTATATTAAGAATTGCAGACACTGGATTGCACAACTCGGAAATTCAACTTTGTGCTTTATGTAGTTTGTGAGACACCTGCCAGTTCTGCAGCTTTATTTTTTCCACATTTGAATGCACCCCCCCGCCACCTCTTTTTTCTTTTAACACTCGATTCATATGGTGAAATTCAGAATTTATTAACAGCCCTACTATTTATTACATCATTGAAGTACCTCAGGAATTCAGCTAAAAATGTAGCTGATTGGATTAAGTCCCCCTTGAGAACAGGCTGGAGAAAATTTAGAAGTTTTCACTCTGCTGCTAAATAATAAAACATTACACATGGGTGTGTGATGAGGGGCCTTTTGGAGGGACAACATCAGACATGTTATTACAGAAAGAGACTAAAGCTGAAAGAACTGGAAAATTGATTTTTGTCTTACAGTTCTTTGTGCTGTGCTTTTTATGCAACAGATTGCCTCCAGACAGCAGTTGACTGCAGTGTGTAGAGGCACTTCAGTTCTCACTTGTCAACAGCCACCTGGCTGAACAATGCTGTACCCTACAACAAAATTAACAAGAGCAGAAGAAGCAATCTTCATCTTTGATGCCCTTTCACGCCCTTTATACACTTGGAAGAAATGTCATTGAATCGTACATCAAGAAAAATAAAACTAACCAAGCATGACTAAAGTAACATTACATTGCACATTTAAAGTTTTGACCTATACATGATAGTATGTACATGTCACAGACGCATACATTTTCCTTTAATTATGAGAACTTGTTGTTAACTGACAAATATATTACTTTAATTTAGATTAAAAATACAGCTTTCTATTTTTGTGTGTGTGTAAGCTTAATAGATCATTTTTGGTTGTCTTTGGGATTTTTTTTAAGCCTCAGTGAAACAGTTTTTTTTTTTTTGTTGTCAGTGACATGAACTGTGAAAACCTGTGAGTTGTTGTAGAGTTGGAATGGGATGACCCCTTTTTACCAGGAATTATTCCCTCCCTGTTTGGATGCACTGGAGTCCTATCTTATCCTGTGTACTTTTACATTTTTGTTAATTTAACCTTGTTTGTGTTGCAAATAGACAAAAAAAACAAAGGACCCCCGACCTTCATGAGAAAGCAACCACGCACTTTGGAATTTGATATGTGTTACATCGCTGTGCGGTTCATTTCAGTTGGCTAAAATATATGAAGCGTACGTGCTTGGTCCAACGTTCGGTTTAAACCATTTCTCTCTCTTGATCTCTGAACTTTACAAAATCCATACATGTGTTCATATTATTTAGTTTTCCTGAGCATTTTTTTTCCCCGTAGCCAGCGTTACCTGGATTTGGTAATAAATTAAACACTGTTTGTTATTCATTGTTGGATGGTTCTTTTTATCTACAGGTAGCTTCCGTTACTCGTGTGATATCTGTGGAAAGAAGTATAAATACTATAGCTGCTTCCAGGAGCATCGTGACCTGCATGCAGTTGATGGTAAGTTTTTGCACAGTTTCCAGTCATTTCTGATGTAAAAATCTGTACTTTCTGCAGCAACTGCAAAGTCTGAGCAAACTGTTCAAGAGGACTAAAAAATAAATAGAAAAAAATAAATAGAACCTTTTTTTCAAGGACTCAAAAAAACAGAAGGGATGGCCAGTGTCTAAATGTAGTCTGGGAATTAAGGGCCACTGAACCTTTAGAGGAATGTAAGTCAGCAGAGGCATGGCAGTATGCATGTGAGTAAATGAGAGCAAGGCAGGTGGAAGGGTGAAGATACAACGAGCAGAGGTAGTGAAGGTGGGTGAGCTTAAATAACTGCGATCAACCATCCAATGGACTGTGCAGAAGAGAGTGCATGCTGGGTGGAGTGGGTGGAAATGAGTTAAGTAAAATTTTATTTGTATAGCACAAAGTGCTTCACAGAAGCTGAAACATAAAAACAAAAATTAACCAAAAGCGAGTTTAAAAATATGAATTTTTTAAAAAGAGACCACTCAAGCTCAAAGGGAGAAACTTCCAGAGTCTGGGGGCCACAGTTACAAAAGTGCCGTCACCTTTCGTTTTCAGCCTGAATGGACAACCAGCGAGCCCCGATCACATGACCTCAATGACCTGAGTGAGAGATGAGTGTCAATGTGTCAAATTTGTGACAGAAGGATCGCGGCAAGAGTGAAAGGAGTGGTTTACAACATGGTAGTGAGACCTGTTATGATGTGGGGTTTGGAAACAGTGAACCTGACAAGAAGAGAGGAGCCCAAGCTGGAAGTGGCAGAGTTTTAAGAGTGATAAAGACGAAGAGTTTAGGTTGAGCAGTTTAGAAACAAAGTTAGAGAGGCGAGGCTGAGATGGTTTGGCCATGTACAGAGGAGGGACAGTGTATATACTGGGCAAAAGATGGTAACAATGGAGCGGCCATGCAGGAGGAAAATAGTACAATGAAGGTACATGATATAGTGAAGGAGGAGATGCAGAGGGTTGGAGGGTGTGATTGAGGCAGATATTCTGCTGGGCCAACATGTAAAGGGAGCAGCTGCAAGAAGACCTTATTCATTTATATAATGTTACAATCTCAGGAATTAAAGGCGCATAAGAAATGCAGGCAGGAATTGAAGTCATGTGATTATTGCAGTATTACATATCTCAAAGAGCTCAAGTTTTGTGACGAGTATTGGCTGAGAAGATAATCGGCTTATTCATCTTCCTTTTCTTCTCACAGATCCATACGAACAGGTAGTGCTACCTGTGGATGGCCTTAAAGAAGAGGAGCCAGTTGAACCCTATCAGAAAATTGGACCAAGTAAGACCGTTTGGTGTACTTTTAGATACAGAGATATCAGTACACAAAATTCAGTCAAAATTTAGTTTAGCAGAAAAAAACCCCGTGTCTGATATGCAGTTATTCTTATTGTTAGGGATGGGATAATGGAATGCTGCAATCAGTCAAAAAAGGCTTTGAACTCCTTGCTCACAAGCACAAAGTAAATAAAAAAAAATAATTAAAAATATGTGCAAGTTATGCACAATTAACTTTTCAAAATCTGAATATTTCAGAAAAATACTGCCTTTCTTTGTTTACGTCAACACGGAGGAATCACATTAAACCAAGGAATTTTAATACTGAACTGAGGGTTGTGTACTGAACCATCAGGACAAATGCAGGTAATAATATAGCTCTAGTTTAAAGGCTGCAGAGAGTGTGATTTTGAAATCAAAATGAGGACATGCAACAGCAGAATGAGTTTACAAAATTCATTTTAAGGTAGCTTGGCCTTTGTATTACCCTGGAGAAGAAGGACACTTGATCAGGACGATGTTGTCACTATAATCTAGTGTACAGGCACATTTCCCAGAAAGTTTTCTTTAAGTTAAGATTCAGTAACATTTTTGAGCCTTACAGGTTCAGTCTTCCCTCCACTTAAAAGTGTTGAACACAGTAAAGTGAAAAGACATTAAGTCATTGTGATACTCAGTGTTATAAAAATTACCACCAAGGATATAAGTTAAGTATAGACTGGTAAGATTTCAAAGCATAAGTCCGTAAGTCCTTTTTCGCAGGGGAAAAAGCCCTCACCCACCTCTACAGAGACAGCGGGTTCAGCAGACAGCAGCACGTGTCCCTTAAAACACTATTGGCAGTGTTTGCAGGTGGGAACCCTGCACTTATCACTGCATTAATGACTTTTATGGGTGATAGTGTGAACCTCCATGCACAAAACAGGGAAACCCCTTTGTTTCTAATCACTGTTAAGGTACTGCTAATTGTAAACTGTAAAAAAACAGACAACATCTAGTCAGAATCACTGCTTCTTCCTCTTTCCGCTCGACATCGACTTCTTGTTTTCTGCTTCTCTCTAGTGAAGTAAGGCATGTGCAAAAACACTATTCCTCATCTTAACTGAAGACAACTAATCCAACAGATGTAATCTTAACTCCTTCTTTTTGTAACCGTCGTGGATACAGTAGAGGACAACGGTTTGTTTATGTGTTTTTTTGTTTCCAGAAACTGGGAGCTATGTTTGTGAATTCTGTGGGAAGCAGTACAAGTATTTCAACCCGTACCAGGAACACGTTGCTCTTCACACGCCAGTGGGTGAGTTCATTTGTTTTCTGTGCCTTATTTACTATCACTAGGCATTTCTTCATTTTATTTTTGTACAGTACAATATGAAATCTCGTATGCAGCTCTAAACCTTGTTGTATGGACAATGTCATGTATTTTGTTTCTAAAGTTGTACAATTAATGCAATCCAAGATGCTCATTTTTCATGTAGGTTCATTTGATTTGAAGACATCACGGGTACAGGAATGCGGTAGCATGGATATGAGTAAATTTGGCCACAGCCAAACTGGAAAGATAAAAAGTAAGTATAATTTTGTTTTTCGACATTTTTCATTTTTATAGGATCCATTAAGGAAAGGTCATGTGTGATCACATCACACATGACCCAGCATTGTTCTAAAAATGCAAACTTTCTTATTAGAAGCTTCCACAGTTGCCAGAAAGAGACAGATTTCTGGCTGATCTTAATCAGTGGTCGTTGCTCTCTTTCTCTCTCTGGATGGCTGTACGGAGGATGTAATGTCCATGATAAGCGCTGAGGTTTGTGTCCTTATCAGGAATCAGCCATCCTCAGCTTCCAGGTTAGGAAAAGTGGAACCAGAATGTGTTCAAATACATCCGAATCACCACTGATTTATCCATGACATCCATTTACTCAAAAATTACTGAGAAGTGGAGGACTGGAATATAAAGTTTCTAATTTCAGCATGTACTGTAAAAATGGAACTATATATGCCAGATGTGGTGTGATGCTTGTGTGCTTTTTAACAGGAACCTGCAGAGTTTTACAGTCCTAATTTAATGTTAGTTTTTTTTAAAAAAAAACTTTTTGAAAATCAGTTTTCAATGTGGAATTCTAAAATGAATTTACAAATGCAGAATGTATTCTACAATTCATTATTTAAGCACAGAATTATTTATTTCGATGTGTGTGGCTCTTGTGGTCCTCCATATTTTGATGACCCAAAGACTCGTCTTAGTACCTCTGAAAAAAATACATCCCATGTCAGCAGTGATAAAAACCTAGTCACTGGTCACTGAGGGGGAAGAAACCATGAAGAGGGTGCAATACTTGGCATCTCTGTTTACAACTTTCAATTAAAAGACTACTGCTGACAACTCAGTGCCAGATACCACAGGGAACCTTCAGAACCTGAGGTCGTCATGCTTTGGGTGGTTGATGCTATGTTGAGTGCACAAAAAACACAAGAAACACATTAGGCTGGGAAGTAATAACAGGGCTTTGTTATTGACTGATGTTGATTGGCTGAGGATTAAAAAAAACTGCACTATTGTTGGAATTATTAATTTCTGTTAATGTATGACCGAAATTAATGCTGATAGAGTAGGAAACCAAACCCGTAAACACTGACAGAAACAAAACACCTACTGCCTCTACTGTCGAATAGTCTTTTGAAAATGTCAGTGTATCTACTGCCCACATGGTCATTAAAACACAGCCAATAGGTTTGCCATGGTACTGGCATTGCTCTATTAGAGAGCCGATGTGGTAATATTCATTTTACCTGATGGTGTGGTAGAAATGCATACAGATATACGCCATTATGGCTGAAGAGTTTTACCAAAAGGAGAATCTCACTGGGTTGTGTATAAGGTTCTGTGTAATCTTGCTGTTGCATATGTGAAATCTTTGCAGGAAATGAATCTTTGTTGAATGGATAGGTGAACAATTTAAATGATAATAATAAATGTGATATTATCTTTTTTTAATTGCCTAAAGCATCTAAACATTAGC
>VUQR01011379.1:11155-30454 GCA_015108515.1 Hemichromis elongatus
TAAAGCATGGCACACACACACGCGCACTCACAGCTTAAAAGTGGGTCAAAAAGATGAAATGAAGAGGAGGAATTAAACCCATATTTAAATATCATTTGAACGTTTGGATCATTTTCAAGGCTGTTAGCGTGATTGATTTGCATGCTACAAACTAAAATCAAGTGTAAATTGCACGTCATTAACTTTGCCTCCCCCTTTAACTGTTGTGCGGATTCACAGTTTAAATTAAAAATGTTATCCACAATCGTTGGCATGACCATGTCACTCATCGTTTTTCCTGTTTTCTCGCATACAGACAGTCCATTCAGGCGGAAACTGGAAAGTGCAATTCAGTCCAGTCTGGTTGACACAAACAGTTCACAGAACTCGAGCGGTGAGCACAAGTCACTGTTTTTTGTGTGCGGAAATGTATTATTTTTGTTCAAACAATAAAAACAGTATTTTTAGTAATGCTACAGTTCAGGTATATTAATGAATGAATGAATGGAAGAATAGGAACCATTTCTGCAAACAGTGTTTTGCGACCCATTCCCGGGCTGAAGATGGAGATGGAGCAGTAGGGAATGTGAAGAGGTTTTTGTCATCTAACTACACACTAGCTTAAATTGTACACAAGTAACTTCATCCTGTTATGTTTGGGTTCATATGAGGTGTTATCAGAAAGTTCTCACACTGTTTTGAGCAATGCATGGTAATGCGAATACAAAAAGTTGAAGTGGTCATATTCCTGAGACAAAATTCCACGTGATGATGATGATGATGATGATTATCAACACTGGGTCCGGTATTACACTTTTGTTGGTGACCACATCGAGGTCCCAAAACTTGTGCAGAGAAGAAATATACATTTCTGTGTTAAAGGGAGCTAACTTTATATTTGGATTAGAGCTGTAACAGAAATTTTAGTGAATGAGCCTTTGTGATTGAAGCCCAGATAAGATGCATCACGTCAACTGTGGCTCCAAGAACAGCCTGTTGTTTCCTACAACATTCACTGAATTGTGCACTGTGATTTCATCCCCCAGGGCCAGAAGGGTCATTCAGTCTCAGAGCAGCTAAGTTTTAGAACATTTTCTGCTCGACTTTCTGTTTTCCTACAAATTTTATGGTCCAAAGTTTTGGAAACACATATTTTATGTGATTGCTGTAAAAGTTTAGATTAGAGATGGCACGATAGCACTTTTTTATGTCCGATACCGATATCCTAAATTTGGATATCTGCCGATACCGATATGAATCTGATATAGTGTATTTTATAATTGATTAAACAGTTTTTTTTAAAAATATCTTGCTGCATTTTGTTCATATTTATTTTAAAAAAAAACAAAACACTAAAGCTATTCTGTTATACCTGTATGCAAAAAATACACTGCACCCAAAATATTTTATAGTTCAGCAATACTGATCATTCTAATAAACTTAAACCTACACCATCTTCCCTATTCTGGTATTTTGAAGAGTACTTAGCAGAAATATTAAACAATCTAACTAATAGGGTTGCCAACTCCCAACAAAAATATTAGGGAACCACCCCCCACCCTCCGCCTCATGATGCTTAATCGACGTAATCGACTTTAATTTAATGCATGTGTAAAACAAGTGCACAGAATTTTTTTTTCTACACTAATTAAATAGATTCAACACTATACTATATAATATATAGTTCTATAGCCTACTTGGGTAGATATTAGACTTAATAGTTACTATATACAATAATGGACTTCTATACATTTTACATCAGATAAAAACTTGGTTGTAAGATTCGGATAATTATTTATTAACAGCTAGACATTTTAAATGAGAATAAGAAAGAAAAGTATTTCTTTGTGTCCCCCTAAACCTGTTCATGCCCTACCTGGCCCCCTGGCAAAACTTTGCTAGACCCGCCCCTGCACAGTTACCATCTGTCAGATATGTAGAAAAGGATCCTGCTGGAGAAGGAAATAGTAAATAAACGTTTAAGTATATACGTGACAATACTTTACAAACATTTGGAGATAACCTTACAAGCTGTACTACTCTTGGATAGTTTTCTCCGAGATGAAATGCCGGTTTGGAAGCATGCAGCGAGGCTCCAAATGTGCCATCAGACCTCCGACGGGCCTCGCACGCCACAGCCGCTCTATCACGTGATGAATACAGCTCATGAGCTGGGTTACGCCATGTCGCAAGTTTTATGAGCTGCTTCTGTGATTGTTAATGGATCGGATTACATTTTTTATTTTTCTCCAATATCTGATCCAGTAATTTAGGTCAGTATCGGACCGATACGTTATATTGGATCGATCTATCCTTAGTTTAGATTCATATACCAAAATATTTCCAAGATTTTTATTTCTTCTTTTTGCAAAATGGTCCCTCGACATACTTTTAGACCATTTTTTTTTTACATGTTGAAATCTTCGGCAGTGTTTGAATATGAACATCTCAAAAACTGTTGAAGATAAAAGGAGAAATTTTCACTGGCCCAAAGAAATGAATCAAGATTTATAATTTGGGAAAGATTTCAGGCTTTTATCTGTAATACTTTTTGAGTTTTTCATGTTCAAACTTTGCCTCAGATTTCAATTTGTGAAAAATGGCCTAAAAGTGGGTTGATAAGTAAGTAGAGGGATCTCGAAAAGTAATTTATACGTGAAGATAATTTCACAGCAATCACTGCAAATTAGAGATGTTTGAGCAGTTGACCCACCTTAATTTGAGATGAAATAACCCTGTAAAATCTTGAGGAATCAGAAGAAAATAAAGCACATGAGACCTGAACCATGGCACATGTCAACATGCACCAACTGGAAATGCATACATTTTTTTGTTATTTACCCTCGACTGATCCTGTTTCAGATTTGGGACCCTTAAACGTATTTTTCTTTTCTAAGATGAAAAGAAGGGTCGCTACTTTGACACTGTGGATGAGTTTCAGTGGTTATCAGAAGTGGTGCTCGATGCTCTTACAGTTCACATTAAAGCAGTGCTTTTTGACAGTGCAGAGTTGGGTTTTGAGTGACAGAAAATTGAGTTGCCTGCTTCTGATTTGCTCAAGTTAAATTAAGCCACTTTATGTTAGTAAAAGGCTTCCAGGGAGAGACAGCAGCTCTGAAAACTCTTGAGAAGCATTAAAGTAGCCATTGTCAATCTAAAATCAGTTTAAGCAATCAGTTTTTTTTCTCACCTTACATCTTTTTCATATATGTTGGACTGTTTTCATTTATGAAGAGAACACTTTATGGCAAACAAGCCACCATGTTGGTTTCTTTTTAAATTATGAAAACAGTCAGGTTTCATCCAATCGGGCGTTTGCTCACTGTTTGCACAGCTGGACGAGGCTGGAAAAGAGGGACAGCACCTGTCAGTCATTTATTTTGTCTCAGTCTGGTGGCTCCCAAAGCAATTCCTCACCTGTAAAAACACAGTTGACATGTACTATAAGTGTGGGAGGAGCAATGGTTTATCTCTAAACAAGAAGATTATGTCAAAGAACATACGAGCTACATGTAAATCGGGTATGTCATTTCATTTTTAGGTGTAGACCCGGAGCACTTTAGTGGCTTTTAAAGATTCGATAAAATATTATCTGTCTCTCCAAGGTTTAGTAAATTGCTTTGTTTTTCTGTTCTGTTCCCTTTTATGCCTGCATGCCTTGACAAAAATAAATAAATGAAGTTATATTGATGCAGTGATAAAATCAGGAAGAGAAATGAGTGATGCAGATTGGTCGACTGTCTCTGTAGTTTTAAATCCCCCCTCCCTCCTCCTGTCCTCCTGTTAACAGGAACTCCAAGCCCTCTGGTGGCCACCTCTTTCTCTACAGCACAGAGTAAGTCTAACCACACCTCTCTGCCTTAAACGAAATATGTGCATGTGAGCATGCACCTTGCTTATTGTGGCTTGATTTTAATTTTTTTTTTAGTTAATCTGTTGTTATTTAATTATTCTTATTTTGGCTTCACTATAACAAGAAAGTGTCTGATCAAGATGGCCATTATTAGTCTTTATACTGGGGTCAGATACATGTTTACTGAAAACTGACAATATGGCGTTGCCTCCTTTGGGCTGCATCATTTTCTTTTCATGGACAAAGGTTATTAGGCTCAATGTTATTGTTAAATATTAACTCTATATAGATATACATAAAAAATCATAGATTTTATAAATGCTTTTTCAAAAGGACTCACGTTTACCACATACTGACGTGCCTGAGTTTCAGAGCTGCTGTATTTTGCAGAAATCCAGCGCACATCAGGGACTGAGAGTATTTTAATTTTTGCCTCTGACAAAGAGTCAACACTCTTCTGGGCCTTGTGATTTTTTTAGAACCGTACACTTGTGGTGCCTGTGGCATCCAGTTCCAGTTCTACAACAACCTGCTGGAGCACATGCAGTCCCATGCTGGTGAGTCCACTGCTACAAATGCATGTAAAGCACGACAGCGGAAAAAGTACATAACGTAAAAACACTATCAGTGGCTGCGATACGTTCAAAACTGCCATTCATCACATATCACCACTGTTTAATTATTACTCCGTGTTACTGTACATAATATTTATATATCTGCCAATAATGAGGGTTGTTGCAGATCTGGATCTGAGTTTGCTGGAAATAGTGCTGCAAAGATTTGATGCATCGTTTATCACTGTGTGTGTGTGTCTGTCTGTCTGTCTGTCTGTTCATGCGAAAAGAGAGTTTTCTCTAGGCTCTGTGTAGTCCTGCAAAAAACACCTTCACTGCATCTACAATCTTTTCCAGGGGTAAATCCCAAAAACATTTACCCAAAAGCTACATCTCAGATTTTGCATAAAGGCCTCAGTTATCATGCTAAATGTTAAAATTTATGACGGTACAATTAGAAAATGAGTGGTTTGGAATGTTTGCCAGAAAAAAAGAAACAAAAAAAAAAAACACGACAGCACAGCTTAGGTCGAGAAGTTTGCATCTAAACAAACCACAAAAACACTATGCCCTTGGGACAGATGATAATAAAGAGGAGATGTTTGGCCAAAATGCACAAATGAACCACATTTGGCAAAAAAAAAACATACGCCATATCGGCACAAACACCTCAATCGAATGTCAAACACTCTGGTGGATACAGCTACACCTGTATCTGTATCCACCATCATTTCGGCTTGTTTTGCAGCTACAGGACTTGTGCGTGTGCTTGTTAACCGTGAACTGCAACATGACACAGCAGACCAATATACTGACAGACCAATCAGAGCAGCAACAGAGTGGCTGAAAAAAAGTTGAAGTCCAGACCTTTACCCAACTGAAATATTGTAGAGGGACCTTAAGATAAATGCTTGCAAACCTCAGTGAGGGCAGAGGTTCTCCACAGTGATGTGACAGACATAAGTCATGCAGAAAAGAAGGACTTCAAGTTATTTCTCCTAAAGATGCTTCTGCAGGCTACTAAATCACAGGGTGTGCTTAGTTTCCCAGGACTGCACAGAAGCATTCTCTGCTTTTATTTTTCCCTTAATCAGATTTTTTTTTTTTTATTCTTTGTTCAGCTCTGAAGAAAATCAGTTGTCAAGCATTTAAGCCAAATATTGCGACTGCTAACACAGAAAACTAGATAAATACACAAACTTGGAAAGCAAGAGAGTATTTAGTGTTTGAGCCTTTTTATTTGATGATTTAAGTGTTCAATTGTAAGTAGTTATCCTGTTAAGTATGAATCATGTTCCCTGTCTTCGGCTTGAATTGTGTGATTATTATTCAGATTCAACTGTGAAACAAATTACATATCAGTTAGATTTATGAGGTTTTTTTAATATTGGCGAGATTGACTTTGGCAAATTAATTAACATGGATGGAACGCTGTGTGATCTTATAATGAGAAACGACTAGGAACATAATTCCTTAACTTGTGGTATTTATTTTTAAGGTGCAATTTGTCAACCACAGGGAGACCAAGTTATTGGTTCTTTTAAAGACAGTTATTTTGTGTAATTTTGTGTCATGGTTTTAATCTTTACATTTTCTTCCACTCAATACATTTAACTTGTGCTTTTTCCATTAACAACTCAGCCAGACCTTCCATCTCTCTGTCAACAGCTGATAATGAGAACCACACCAAAGGGGACTCTCCCAAAACCTCTTCAGTTTCGAGTCCTCAGGAGCAGCTGTGGAGAGGCTCTCAGGCTCAGGCCCATTCCTCAGTTAAACTACAAATCCAGCCTCAAAGTATCTCCCAGAGAAACCATGCTCTCACACGTAAGTACCGCAACTTCATTAGGCCTGGTGGTTAAGAGGCTTCCCACATGTAATGTCCCACTGGGCAAATTTGTTGTGTGCCCATCTCTTTCACAATAGATTTTCTGCTTTTATCTTTACTGAATACGAAAAGATAACCAGAAATAAAACATTTTGGACATTTGGATTGTTTTCTGTGTAGCACTAGAGCACTACACCAACAACTCTTTTGCATATACAGTAATGTTGCATGTGTGCTATAGCTCTCATCACTGTCATTGGTTTATTAAATAAACCTACTAGGTAATTAACACAGAAGTAATCTATGTCTCTGATTAATAAAGGCAGCAATCCCAATGTATCCCATGTCTGACAAAGACTTCAGTCTGCTCTGCAATGACTTTGTGCCATGTCATAATCCCTCTCTGATGCTTTTTTTTTTAATTTCCTTTTTCTTATTTTTATGTTTCCGACAGAATAACCAAAGAAACATAAACACTAATTGTCTTTCTTATTGTTCGTTCTGCTTTCCTAACCATCCATCTGCTGTCTGTCCTGGCAGAGAATAATGGACTACCTGAGAAGGAGCGCCAGCAGGTGGCTGAACGCCTTTTACGGGTAATGTGTTCAGATCTGAGCATGCTAAATGTGCTCAACAGCAAGGACTTCCTGAAGTTGGCACAGACCCTAGTGGATACGGGTGCTCGTCATGGTGCCTACTCAACCCGTGATGCTCTTGGCAACATGAGTGCCTTGGCACTGCGCCAGCTGCCCCGCATGTACAACCAAGTAAAAGTCAAGGTCACGTGTGCTCTAGGCTCCAATGCTTCGCTTGGCATCGCCGTTACCTGCCACTCCCAGACATCTGGCCCAGACGCTTGCTACGTTCTAACAGCCTACCAGGTGGAGGGCTCAAGACTGAAGCGTTACGTGCTTGGCGTAAGGGAGGCTGAGCTGAGGGAAGGGCCAGAACAGGTTCATCACTGGGTGCAGAATGTGCTTTCTGAGTTTGTGATGTCAGACATCCGCACTGTGTATGTCTCTGAGCCCAGAGTGTGGGCGGCAGGATTTGGAGGGTCACCACTGGGAGGCGGGGGACGGGGGCGGATATGTTTGCGCTGCGCAGGATGCTCGCTCGGTGCAGTTGTTCAGGCCGTTCTTGGGAAGCGAAGCCTCCAGGCTCGAGGGCTTCACGAGCTGGCTGAGCTTCTCTCCACATGCAGAGATATCTCCTCCTCTACCACACTTGTTCTCCGTGATGAACAGTGTACCAACACATCCACAAGCACAACTGAGGAAGGTACACAGGGCAACCCTGCACAATGCCCCACCCCTCCTTGTTGGGATCGTATGGCCGAAGCTCTCCTGCAGGTCCATGCCCACTTTGAACAGATTTGTGAGGCTTTTGGCCGCAGTAAGGCCACAGCCCCCCTCCTCCAAGGTCTCAACAAGCATCTGCTAGGCACCCTGGCTTGTCTGCTGGCACCCCTACGCCTGGCAGCTCTGGAGCTGAGCAGCCAGAGGAGACCAACTTTACAGCAGGTGCTGCCCGTCTACCTGCGCTTGGAGAAATTCTTCACATCCAAAGCTGGAGAGGCTGGAACTGGCACAGCTAGCAAACTCTGCCACTATTTCCTAGAAGCACTTAAGGAAAACTTCAAGGTATTAAACTGGTGTTGCTTACTTTTAATAACTTCTGTATTGCTAAATGAATGTTTCTTTTATCTTAGTTTAAATAGGTTACATTAGAGCTGGCTTGTCTAGTTTTTATTTTATAAAATTAATTTCACCTGATTTTTGGAACGGATATTTGCACCTTTACCGTATCAATACAAAGTCTTTAACAGCAACAAGATGAATAGAGTGTTTGCTGTCAGGAAGTCCTGACAGTGTTATTTCTCCCTCTCGCCAGGTTGAACGAGCTCACCAGGTTGCTATGGTCCTGGACCCACAGCTCAAGCTGCGTTCAGTGCCAGCCTACCAGCATGAAGACATAATCTCTCGTGCGTGCGAAATGGCTGCTGAAACCAGGGATGGTGGTATCACTGGCGGTGGCGGTTCTGGTGGTGACGAGAGAGACGCCGATGGCCCCCCCACTCCTAAAATAAGCCGCGTAGAGGGAAGTGGAAACAATGGCGGCCCCTCACGCGGGTCCTCCTCATCTTGCACCGTGTCTGGTAATGACGACAGCCAAAGCCAAGTTAGACAAGAGATTTTTCAATACCTGGCTGAGCCTCTTCTCCAAGGTGCACCCGATCTCTTCCAGTATTGGAGCTCAACGGTGGGCGAGAAGTTCCCCAGGCTCGCTCGCCTGGCACTGTGGCTACTCGCAGTGCCTGCTGTGGGCATACGCAGAGAGTGTGTGACTGTGTGTGAGCAGAGCTTGGCTATGAAGAGGAGGCAGCAGGTAACTGCTGAGGAAATGAACAAACTAATTTTCCTTCACTCTAACATGGGCTAGAAGAAAACCTAACTAACCTAATCAACCAAACCTTCACCTCCAACCAATGACTCAAGACTATTATTTATATACTTTAGGTTTAGACTAACTGTAAACATAAATGTGTATGGACATTAAATACTTCTCGAGACAAATATTTAAAGATAAAGTCACATCGTTAAGGTTGCAAACACCCATAAAACAATACGGCGTATTACATACTTTTTATGGAGTTGTTAAGTACTGTGGCCAAAATGTAGGGGTGGAACAGTAACTCTCAAAAGATTGTCCTGTTTGGTACTCTGCCCTCGGTTTGGGATGCACACATAAGCAGGATGAGTTTAGTCTTGTCACAGCCAGTGATTTGATTTACTCCAGCCTATTAACTAAACTACTACAAGGCTACAATGCTGTTATTCTCACTGGATGACAACATTTTCAGGTAAAGCATTCATTGCTTGAAGCTCCTGTCATAGACCTCTGAAAATTGACTGTCAAAGTTGACCAGGTATTTACAGTCTCTAGAGTAATATTCATTGGTGTATGACAAAAAAAAAAAAAAAAAATCAAGCGGTGGATCTTCACTGCCATTGCACCTCTGACAAACAGGTGTACTCGGTTTATCGTTTATTATCACGAGTCATAGAAATGTTCATTTTTCAGCTTATTCAGCCACGGGCCGGTAACTGAGAGCTTAATCGTTGTGGTTGTCTTTGATGGTTGCATCAGTGTCCTAAAATGTAGCTGCAGATGATTTGCGTGCAGTGCATGCAACTTTTTCTTTCCAAAAGCTAAAAAGTAGCAGAAAAACACAGACAAAACAAGTGTGACGCTTTTCTTTTCTTTTTTAATGTTTCCAATGGTAAAGAAAAGTGATCCGACGTTTTGTTTTCTTTCTAAGTATAAGTCTTATGCTGCTAGATATAAAAGTCAAACTCACTGACTTGCACAAAAGAGATGAAATGGTAAACTTTATCTTCGGTGGACTTTTCTTTGCAAGTGAGTTTCATATAGCTACAAAGAGGAAAACGTCACATTGGAATCTGTTTGTGGTTTGATTTCATTCAGCCTTCCTATAGCCTAACTGGCAGTTAAAAACACGTGAATAATCTGTACATTATATCGAGCAAACAAGAACACAGTGATGGCATTATGTGACCCTTTCGACTAGCTCATTGTTAGTTTCCAGTACTGCGACATCGCTCAGCGCCGTAGTTGATTCGGAATCGCGTAAGTTGTTCTTACACTGAAGACATTTCACCTTTGCATTTCCCTCAGATGAAAGGCCGTCGCTTGGTGGGGAAATGCTAATCGATACTTGCATAAATCCTTGTTTGCGCCTACAAGTCTATTATTTTTCTAAGCTCAGTCTGAAAAGACTTAAGCTTTTCGCATTTCTGATTTCGTAAATACATGTCGTCTTCCTTTTGTGAGCCACACGTTTCCATTTTTAAGGCAATAAGCTTTATCACAGGCCATAGTTTCTCCGACTGTTCTCATCACACTCCTACAGTTAATTATCAAGGATAAACTCTTTCAGTTATTTGTTTGTAAAACCAACGGGATTTTCTCAGGAACGACCATATCCAAGAAGGCACCGCCACTTTTCCTCACTGTACCGAAAAGAAACCAAACTGTGACCTCAATGCCGAGGTATGTACTGAACCGAGACTTTTGTGAAACGTTCCACCCCAAATGCAGTTAGTGCCAATCGCAACAAACAAGAGAAGAAACACTGAGGGTTTATTTTTTACAGGACAAAACAAATTGTGCTTGTGCATTTACTAAAGTCAACGCATGCATATGTCAAGTTATTTATTTTTTTATGGATCCTAATATACATAAACTTGAGCTTTTACCTCCTAAAATGACTCGGATGAATGGAAGCTATACTGTAAATCTTGTTTGTTGCTTCTGGTACTAATTAGTCGAGTACTGGTTTGTTATCTCTGTTTTTTGGGCCTTAAGTCTCTTTCATGCAATCACCTTAAACCCTACAGTCAGAGCCAACATCATGCCTTTATATTGCTGTTTAATGGCCTTCTTTTGACTCGTCCTTTTAAATGCTTGTAGACATTTTATTTACTTTTACTTTTATTCACATAGAAAGGGAAACGAAGCAGTGTCCCAGTGCTCAAACGACTCATGGACAGCCACTGTACTTTAAAAGTGCTCGTTGTCAAAATGTCACATTAACTGAGCATGTGTGCTTTCATCTTTTTCGTTCCCACAAGGTCAGTAATAATCTTTACAGTAGCACAGTATCCACATGTAACAAGTATCCACTGTATAAACGTATGCTGAAATGACTCAGTGGTAGATATCAGAGACTCTTTTTGAAAATTGTTGTTTGGTTGATTTTATTTTATTTTATGTTAGGGCCTCAGGCTACATCACCTGCCCCTTATTTAAACGCTAACAGCCAACCTAAATGTCACTTTATTACACGATTAACAGTAAAATACAAACAAACAGTGTGCTTATTTATTTTTTTGCCCAACTTTAGGCCCTTGGGCAACTTCAGGTACAGACGCATTACATTTGTTCCCTCTCAGTGTTTTGTGTCTCGTTCATTTCAGCTGCTGTTTGTGACGTTCATTCAAACATTCGTTTCCTGTTTCGGTGTCACTTTTGACCTGGAATTGGTTCGTTTTCCAGCCAAAAGAAAAACTGACGCACTGTACTCGGAACTGATGTCACTACTCTGATGCTTCTGCGTATCGTGCTTATTGACTGAAAGGCTGCCCCGTCGTCATCGTAGCGATCGATACTAATCATCTGCATTTGAACCTAAAGATCGCGTCCTTTTAGCTGTAAAGGGCAGTTTACAGTTAAATGTAAGGTTAATGTGACTGTAACCTTTAGTTTGTGAAGAATGATAGAAAAGACATGCAGGAAAAGAGAGAGAGCGACTATCAGATTATGGTCGGACATCCGATGCTTTTTATTACACCAGAATGCCGTTTTCACTTTTGTCATAACATTTGTCATCTTTGTTTTAGTGGCATTAAAACTCTAAAACCCTTGTGTCAATTAAAGGTCAAAGGCTCTGCATTACCATCTGTTCATAACTACACAAGATGTTTTTTAATAGACTGTAGCCCTCCTTACCTCCAAGCTTTGATTTAGTATTTCATAAACGCTTTTTTTCCCCATAATGGTTTTCTTAATATATCTAATGTGTTTTTTTTAATATATATATTTATATATTTTGGTAAAAACAAAAAACAAAAAAAGAAGAGGAAGAAGAAGGAAAAATTGCTGTAAATTGTATTTAATTTTTTAATTACCAATCCAATGTTTTACCTCAGTACTCAGAAGGTAGTGTTGTAATTTAAAGATTGGAAATCAGATGTTCATACAAAAATTTAGGCTCGTCAAAGACATAGTCAAAATACTGTACAATGATTTGTGATTTCGAGTTATCCTCAACTGAACCGATGAAGGGATTTTTTCTTAGAGTTTTTAAATAAGTATTTTCAATAGGATATGCTCTGGGACAAAATGCCATCGTTGACGTAATGATGTCAACTTAATTTTCTGTAGAAATAGCGTTCTTTTGTTGATTAAACGAGTATATCTAAGATATGCATGCTTTTAATAAGAGTTCTGATATATAACGTTATAAGCCAGTGTCTCTCATCAGATGGAAATGAATCATATTGGCTCTCAGTTGATGTTTAAGACACTCATTAGGAGTTGGATACACAACCCCGGACTGAATTCTGACCTGTCAAGGTGGGAGTAGCTGTGCTGATTGTGGATTGGTGTTAATGGGTTGACATCATCCATTTTCAGAGGATGTATTATGTAAATACAAGAGAACTGCTGTTTTTATGCCACAAGGGGGCACCTTCATTTCAGAGATAAAGTAGGGAGCACCAATAACATTATACCTCTTTTTCTACAGTAGCATTTCAGAAGGTTTTGATATAATAGAAAACTCAACTTAGATACTGTTACTAGAGAACTGAAATCAGCTGTAAGTTTTATTTTGTTTCAGGATTTTAACTTATTCAGATAATAAAAGTTCAGTTGTTAAAATGTGGTATAAGAATGCTAACATGGAGATCTGTTCTGTTTTAACTATGGATTATAGTCTGTATTATCAATTCAGGTTAAGAATTAGTGTTGCTTTCATCCTATTTTACAGGTATTTCTTCCTTTTTATACTCTGCTAAAACGCAAAAAAAGTATGTTTTGATTCTCTTCGTTTTGTCTTTTTATCGCACTTTGGCAGCATATTCCTGTGTAGATTCAGATCTGAGTTGTCTTATTAGTAAACCTAATTTATACTTTTGTAGCAACACTATTTTTATATAATGGCAAAGAAAGGGTTCGGTGTCTTTTTCGTTGTTTTGGTTTAGTTTTTTCCTGTGTCATATGACAGCGCTGTTCAATGTTTCTTGAATACATTACCCACTGTAGTATGTTATGTGTGAATAAACTCCAAATCTGTGTCAAACTGTGGTGCAGAAATGTTATTTATCTGCGTGTGAGTGTGACTGGAGAGAGATTACCTGGATAGTGTTGTTTGTACTTCTTGTGGAAGTGTGTATTCAAGTGTTGCGGTGAAATAGAACTCTGCTTCTGTGTTTATCAGGCATGAAACCTTGAAGACATTTGCGCATATTCCTGCAAAATGAGGCTGGCTGCTTATTTTCAGAACAAATGTAGAATCCCATCCAGAACGAAATGAAGCACAGCCTTTTTCGCGGTGGCCGGGGGAGGGTGGGGGGGGACAGCAGGCCTCAAACACATGTAGAGGGGAAAGGAGGTCTTGTTTAAAGAAAGGAGCGACTGAAGACTCACACGGGGAGTGAATATGCAGAGGCTGCTTGAGTGCGTGCAAGGCTTCCCCGGGGGCTGCGGATAGGGCAAAGGAGAGGGAGGGGGGCAAACAAGTGTTCGTCATAGCCTTCTGTGTTGGCTTCCCTCTTTTCGCACCGGGGTCAGCCATCCCCCAAGGTGCAAGCAGCAGACTGCAGCTGTGCAGAAACACCACCCGCGCTCTTGTGTCCTCTCCTGCTACCAACAAGAGGGGCTGCCTGCCTAATTTGCAGCACATGTATCTAAGTTTGCCTCCCCCGCTCTTCCTCCAGTGCCTCGCCGACCCCCTCACCCCCTACACATTCACACACAAACTGCAACCAAACCTCCTTTCTTCAACACCCCTCTGCTGAAGGTGATATTTTTCCACAAGCTATTACTACTTTGACTTGCAAAGTTTGTTTTTGCTTACGGCACCAATTGCTCCAGAGCCGGCCCCTCATTTTCAGTCATTTGGAGAAGAAAAATGTAGAAAACAACCCGCCCATTGGACAATTGCTTCCGTTTTGTTCTGGGTTACAGAGAAGTTGCAGATCAGCTCTTTCTGAAGTAAGGAGTGTGTGGGGGCTGCTCTGCGGTCAGCACGCACGCACATGAGTCCTATAGAGAGAAAACGACTTGTTTTTTCATCGCTACAGAGTTCTAAAATTGTGAATTTAAACGCCGTAATGTGAATATGACAAATGTAGCAGCAGATGGAAATAATGCCCCCCCCCCCCGTCTTTAAGAAAGTGAACACTAGGTGGCGGAATCTGGCTTTTTATCAACTGCAGAGTGTTTGAATTAAACCAGCTTTTAATGTTACAAACATGAACAAACATTAAAAAAAAACGTAGCCATGGGAACAGAGTATTATTGTAGGGTCTTTACATTATGACATAAAGCATCTCGAGCTGACTGTTGTTGTGATTTGGTCCTATAAAATTCAGTTGAATTGAACTGGAAACAGGGCTCAGGAATGACCGTGCATTTTAACCAAAACCTAAACATTTGCTAAATCTGCATTTCATTTCCTACGATTTCTTTAAATTGCGTCCCTCACCTATTTTGGAGCGGGGGACCCGGAAGAGCTGCACGTTTCTACACATGATGCCCAAATGTCCATTTGCCTATTTGTATATAGGTGTGTATATATGTTCTAAATGCTAAAATATTGAGAGAAGAAGATTTGTTTTGTTTTGTTTTGTTTTACTTTTTTTAAACTTTAATCGTTTCATTCAAGTTTAAAAATGTAAGCGATATCTCTACTTATGTACTCTTGAGCCACTTATTTACTGCTCTGCCACCAGCAACTGTTAACAATAGGTTAGCTTTTTTTTATATTGCATGCATATTGTAGGTTGTCGTGATAAAACTGGAATGGTAATAACCATTAAATAATGTATAATGAAGAAGTAGGCAAACTTAAGTAGTCTCTCCTATATAATGGCTCATGTCCTGGTGTTTCCTCCCATACTCTTGATACAGCAAACATTCCTGTGACAGCACGCACGGATGTGCCATTGTAGAGAAGCTCGTTTAACTCTGAAACCTCAATAGGCTTAATATACCATCGCAAGCTGAGAAGGACACTGACAAAAAAGCAAAAGTAGAGAAAAATTAGTGGTGGAGGGGTTAAGGAAAGCGTATTGGTCTATGGCCACCATGTGCAAAACTGTTCCCTTTTTGAGGAAACTTCTGTGCACCTGTTGTCACTTTTATTTGCACAAAGGCAAGATTGTCATAGGTGTAGATTGTCCTAGCTCGGCATACTGATATCCCTTGAAGTTTAACTGACTTTGCATTAAACTGTGAGTTTTCCCAGCAGTGTTAACAAGCACTAAATAACCTACTGAGAGCACAGAGGTGCAGTGGTCAACACTGTCACCTCACAGCGAAAAGGTTCCTGATTCAAATCACCTGGGTGGTCAGCTGGGGCCAGGCTGCCGTTGGAGTGTGTGAATGATCTCGCAGCAACTGTGGCAGATTCCTCTACCTACCCCAATTCCTCCCACAGTCCAAAGACATGCACTTTTTAATAAATTAACCACTTTTTTCCACCCAAAGTGGAAAGTGGTGCACGACTTAAATAAAATGCTAGTCCAGTGCAACAATACGAAAAATGGTTGTTAATTTTCTAGATTTTTCTTATAATTATTATCTTTATTGAAGCTGCAGTTTCTAAATCTTTGTAAATGGTTAATGCTGGATAGTGCATCTGTAAACATTCTTTGATTATTAGATGCAGCAGGCTTCTATAAAGTTCTGATTGCTGGCAGGTGCCACTAAAGACTGTGAACCTAGAGACTGTGACTTGTGCCTGTTCCCTTTGTTTACTTTGGTTGCTTTTTCTAGCTGTTAGGTTAAGTTTAGACAATTTCAGAGTTTGCATTACAGAATAATTACAAATGCACTGTTACCAGCAAAGGCGTAAGATTAAAATGTAATCAACTATTCAACTATCTGCTTCTTTACAGTGGGTATTATATAGTGTTAGCTGATATTTATATTGCTAAATATGGGCAATTTGGAACCTTCTATTTGGGCAATTTTGGACAGTGAGAGGGTTCCAGAGAACCTTAAAAAAATTCCCTGGCTGCAGGAAAACAATTAACATCATTAAGTACCACTTTCGTTTACCACCTTCACTGCTTTGACTTTATTTGGAGCCCGTTTTTATTTGAACTTCTTCTCACAGACCCTTAAAAAAAATTGAGCTCATTACGTTGATAACTGTACTTTAGGCGGTAACACACACGCAGCCATCCAGCAACATTTCTAGGAACAGAGAAAGTTCTGTAGACTTCCTTTTGCCCTTGGCTGTTACACAACAACAAGAGAAGCATCCAGGTTTCATTTTCCCAGCTCGAATCAGGTGGTGCATGTAGCTTTGCTCCCAACCTCTGGCACTGACAAGGGTGGCACCTTCACCCCTGCCCAACCAATACCTATCACAGCTGTCGCAACTCGTCTGCTCAGTGAGCACTGGACGGACAGGGAAGGACAGGCGGAAGGAAGTGTTCTCATCCTCCTCTCCTTGTCCTGTATGGAGGACCCGGTGGCACCACCACTGTAGTTTCTCCTGCTCAGCAGGTGCTGACTTTTATCAGTAGTGACATGAATGTACAGAACTGCCAGGGCACATCCACAGAGTTGCTGTCAGGTGTCGTTCCCGCTAACACTCCACCTAGCCCCTGACCTCACAGGCACCCAGTGCGCCTGTCCGTTCGCCTGCCTGCTTCGCTCCCTCTACACACCTGTGCAGGCACACATGTGCCAACAGGCACGCACGGCATATACTGGCTCGCGGTCTTTCCGTAGTTGTCCAAAAAGACGATGTGGTTTCTCATGATACTCTCAGAGCATCTGTGCTCTTCTCAAAGCCATGTGATATATAAATGATATAAATACTGAAAACGAGATGCCTTCACTGGCACATATGATAAAGATCAAGGGGTTTCTGTGCTCCTCACATGTATCTGCGGTGCGTTGTTGGAGTAGGCAATATTCTTTCAAAAAGAGCACAAAAAAGTCTTTAAAACATATGATGGGGCCTTTCTCTGCCTATAACAGTAGATCTGGTAGCATTTTAATATTTTATATCTGAGTCGGCTTTGAGGGGACACATTAGGCTTAAAATATGATTCTTGACCCTTGGCTTAAGGAAGGCAAGCTTGGTCACTGGGAAAAGAAGGTCAAGGTTAAATTTGCTCTAAGGGATAGATTTAGCCCTCCAGTGATGTCTCCCTGATCTCACCATTATTATTTATTAATCATTTTCATGATCTAAGGGAGCACTTCCAGCCTCTCCAGAGCTGTAGACAATGACAAGAAGCAGACAATTATCTAACCTGAATTTTAGACCCTTTTAATGTAGACCATATATTTTGGGGATCAGTGAATCAGCCCTATTTGTCTTGAGTAAAGACATCATTACCCTTTTGCTGAACTTTTATATTCAGGATTTCTCACATGCTGTCATTAATGATCTTGTATATCTTCACCAAGGGCTCCTCAAGTTTGACAAGTAACAGTATATTGAATAAATTATTCTATCGTCTCAGAATTATTAGAAAATGTGAGAAGTCGGGGGGAAAAAATGGACTCTTCTGCCTTGCCTTACTGTGTTTTTTCTCACACCTTTGTTTTGTAATTCCTCTGTCTGCTGTGCCATTTAAACATCTTAAAAATGAAACCGCTGAAACAGTAATCAGCAGTTGAATCAGGAGGAAATGAGAATCGAAACGGAGTTGATCAAGATCATTCTGTCTGGTGTTCGGATCCATTCGCAATTTTCAGCATTGTCACAGTATTGAGGTGTAACTAGTGAGCTTCATCTGAATCTCAATGACAGTCAGACACAGTCTCGCTAAACTAATAACAGTGAAATAAACTACCTTCCAAGCCTTTCATTGAACAGTTTGATTAAACTTTCAGAGCCTAGGCTGGAAGTAAACCTATGTGAACCGCTGTGGTCTAAAAGCTACCTCCTGTCAGGTGTTCCAATCAATGAGATGAGACTGAAGTGAGATAGAAGTGTTGGTTGAAGAGGTGCCCGACCCTATAACAAAAATTCATACAGGGTGGTTACTGATAAGTCATGGGTAACAGCAGGAGTTGTGTGCAGAAATTGCTACAACTTGCTAAAATCTTGATGTGTCCACTACAAGAAAAAAAAAAGAGTGAATGCTATTTCTAAGAGAAGGATACTGCAAATATAACCACTGTGAAAAATTAACAAATGGAAAAATGAGATAAAAGTAGAGCTTCTCGGCAACACGTGCACTACACTGCCAGTCAAAAGTTTAGACACACCTTCTCAGTAAAGGATTTTTGGTCCAACTAAATGCAAACCGGATGGGATGGCATGTCGCTGCAGGATGCTGTGGTAGCCATGCTGGTTCAGTCTGCCTTCAGTTTTGAATGAATCTCCAACGCTGTGTCACCAGCAAAGCAGCATCGCACCTCCTCCTCCGTGCTTCACAGTGGGAACGATACATGTAGAGACCACCCGTTCACCTTTTCTGTGTTGCACATCAGACCAAATCACACATTTCCACTCCAATGTCTATACCTTGTATTTCTTGGCCCAAACAAATCTCTCCTGCTTGTTGCTTTTCCTTAGTAGTGGTTTCTCAGCAGCTATATGACCATAAAGGCCTGATTGGCACAGTCTCCCCTGAACTGTTGATGTAGAGATGCTATTGGAACTGATCTGGACTCTAATCTGAGGTGCTGTTAACTTGCGATTTCTGAGGCTGGTGACCAGGATGAATTTATCCTCAGCAACAGAGGCGACACTTAGGGACACATTCAAAGTTTTAGCAATACTGCTGACTGACCGACCTTCAGTTCTTAAAGTAATAATAGACTTTGTTTTTACTTATCTGATTAGTTCTTGGTTTACAGCGCTGTCAATGAAGCAAAGGGTGGCTACCTTCAGGAATCTAAAATATAAGACATATTTAGAGTTATTTATCAAATGTTTTCCTCTTCTATGGAACCAGCTTCCAGACAGACACTATCTCTACTTTTAAGATTAGACTTAAAACTTTCCTTTTTGCCAAATCATATAGTTAGGGCTGGACCAGGTGACCCTGAATCCTCCCATAGTTATGCTGCAATAGACGTAGGCTGCCGGGGGATTCCCATGATGCATTGAGTTTTTCCTTTCCAGTCACCTTTCTCACTCACTGTGTTAATAGACCTCTCTGCATTGAATTGTACCTGTTACTAATCTCTGTCTCTCTTCCACAGCATGTCTTTATCCTGTTCTTTTCTTCTCTCACCCCAACCGGTCGCAGCAGATGGCCGCCCCTCCCTGAGCCTGGTTCAGGGAGGGGCGGCCATCTGCTGCG
>VUQR01011380.1:0-47060 GCA_015108515.1 Hemichromis elongatus
TCCTGGGCCTCCATAACACCTCAGCAGTGCCACAGGCTGATTGCCTCCATGCCACGCCGCATTGAAGCAGTCATTTCTGCAAAAGGATTCCCGACCAAGTATTGAGTGCATAACTGAACATAATTATCTGAAGGTTGACTTTTTTTGTATTCAAAACACTTTTTTTTTTATTGGTCGGATGTAATATGCTAATTTTTTGAGACAGGAATTTTGGGTTTTCATGAGCTGTATGCCAAAATCATCAATATTAAAACAATTTAAGGCTTGAACTACTTAAGTTGTGTGTAATGAATCTAAAATATATAGAAACTCTAATGTTTATCAGTACATTGCAGAAAATAATGAACTTTATCACAATATGCTAATTTTTTGAGAAGGACCTGTATTCAAATGTATTTAACTTACAAACAAGCATGTTTACGATTTGCTTCATGTGATAAATCTTAAAAACTGTTCTGAAGACTGAGTTAAGAAAACAACACTTTTAGGACCCGGAGAGTTAACAAAAGTAAATATTCAGTAGTTCGAGATCTCTCTCTCTCTCTCCAGGCCGGCATTCCTAACAAGCAGTAAAGTAAGTTATCAACATTCAAGGTCATCATTATGCTATAAACTCATTTAACACTTGGCAACTCAAAGGATCAGCTGAGGACAATAAAATGACTGTTTCTAGGACTAACCTCGACTTTCTATATAAACTTATATTTAATCCAAAATATTTTGACTAATATAAAAAGCACACGTCTGATGATTTGACATCACTTGGGTTTCTATACCTAAACAAATGATATTTAACTTGACAATAAGAGTGGACAGTGAGTGACCAATGATTTTTTTTTCATGCTATTTTAGTGAGTAAGAACCTTTAAAGCTGGTGAACACAACTGAGTAGCCGACGTGGATGAATGTAAAACCAAAAATGTAGTTCTGCCTTATCTTCTACCAACTCAGATACAGATGCCTTGGTTTTGAGTATTAACCTCTGCCAAGTATTGATCCTCATAAGTTAAAAAGCTGTATGCCTCACTCAGAAGAAGATACTGGCAATCATTCCTATGTGGTAACATTGAGGGGGACGTTTCAAAAAAAATAAAAAATAAAATAAACAAATAAATAAATACATTTGTTACTTGTTTTTCTATTCAGCAAATGTATTTCCACTACTCTCATGTAAGCTCATTGCTGCATGCTGCTGCTATTTGTTGTCATGGTATTTTTTCATTTAATTGCTTGCAGAAAGTTAAAGATGAACTCCGGTGTTAAACAAAACATAAGCTGAGTGAAGGCAGACAACTCACTTGACCACAGTGAACAGTTTAATAAAAATGTATGTGAATAAACAAGTAAAAATACCTTAAACTGCTAGCCCTTAAGCTGTGAAGCTATTAGATTCTTACACGCTATGTTAGCTTTCTCACCGCTAGCGATCAGTGAGCAACATGCACAGTAAACTTAGAACAACTTGACACAATGACGACTCGCCAGCAACACAAGCAAAAATATAAAGAAGAAAATGCAGGAGTAAAGATTTAAAAAGGTATCTGGAAAGCCTGACTACCTGAAGTCAACCTGGCAACTTGGTACCTAAAAGAGAAATAAGATGACTGAGAACAAGCGTTGCAGAAAACGACATAAAAAGAATTCACAAGAATTTAAAAAAACTACAAAATGAAACAGGAAATGGCTTTGACAGTTTGTTCTTTGTTTGTTTGTTTGTTTTTGAAATCACTGCGCCTTACAGCCTCATCTTCACGTTTCTAAAAACTCTGTGTTGTTGTGCACATTTGCAATTACAGGCTGCGCTTTCTCTTTTATAAAACTATGACTACACTTGACAGGTCTTTTTTTTTTTAGTAAATTACTGCTGCAAACTCTGGGACATGCCACTAATTAACAGCTGTAGTCAGTGCATACGCAGTAACAATACAGCACATACTCGGTAGCCTAATTTAAAATGGCATATCAAAATGCTGCAATTACAACAATTTCAGCTAAGAGGAAAAAGCTCACCACCGTCATAAAAAGAAGGAATTAAAAATAGACAGCAAGCAGAAATACTGTAGTGTATTTATACATGAGAAAAAAACCAATCCTTAACTAATGTTGATTTGTGTGCTTCTGTTTCCTGTTTCCCTGAATACACCTTATAACACTTACACTACCTGTGTAAGTGTGTGGGCTTTGCATTTCTGCAAAGTCCAAATCAATTTTTTCAAATCAAATCAGTATTTACAGATATGTGTGAAGCATCGTCACATTGCCCCTTTGTTTTTCGTGCAAATCCACAGATGAGAGGGTCTGACACTGTGAACTGTGCATCTTTTTACTAACAGCATTAGCAGTCGCATCACCACCAGTCTGTCGAAAGCCAGGTTAATCTATTTATTAACTGCAGTTGTGATGGTTTTACAGCAGTACGCGGGCTAGTATGTAATTACGGCGTGCTGACGGGTAAAGGGCCACAGCAGCTAAGTAACAACTGAGCACACAGCGGCTGTGGCTGGATATCATCCTTTTTTAGTGTCAAGGTTTTTTGCAGCTTTTGTAAAGTCTGCATGGGCCCATGATTGTTGTCTCAAACTGCAACACCATAAGATGTTTTAAAAATAATGTGCTGAACTGACACAAGATGAATTGATGTTGGTCATGCTTGGTTACTGACTGGGTTACTTTGCCTTTAACGTATTTCTTCAAAGTGTGAAGAAATGAAAATTGATATATTTTTTTTCTTAATTTATTATACATTTAAACAAGTAACACAAAACAGCAATACACTATGGAGAGATTTGACATTTTGCATCTCCAGTAAACATTATTTTCATATTCAGGAGATTGTGTGAGGATGAACAATCCTTCAGCACAGTTCAGCTTATGCTTATCAAACTGATTAAAATCACTTAATTCCCTTGTGGTAAAAACAGAAGGCTTTTAAATTTGTATTAATTAAAAACAATTATATTCCCAGTATATGTGATTGTCTATACTCACAACGGCAAATTTGTTTAGGTCTGGCTGCTCTGTCAACCCAGCATCTTAACTCTTTATCTGACTTCATGATTATATTATATGTAAATTAATATTTTAGAAAAACTATTAACATTAAATTAAGTCAGTCCCTATAATACTAAAATCATCAAACAATAATAATCTATTACAATAATAATTCCAGTCAGGTTATTATAATTAACAAAACAAAATTCAAAATAAATTGAAGTTAGAAACATATATGATAAAAAACTTTACCTACAAATAAAATCTAAATTGAAAGGAGCACAATCAGGATGGAAACTGTGTAAGTTAAACAGACAAGAAAGTAAAATTTTTAAATCCAATAAGTTGAATTAATCTAAATAACTCTGTTCTGTTTAAAGGTTGTTCCTCCTCTGGACTAAACGGGGTAAAAGGTGTGCCCTGCTGCACTAATAACACATAACGTCAGGAGTAACCTGGCATGTACAGGGTACTGATATAGTTCTGTTTTTTTATTATTTTAAATATGTCTATTATAAATGTATTATTTTATTTAAAACACTCACATTTATTTTCTATGAACACTGATTCAGAAAACAACAGTATGAGCACAAACCAGCCAGTATGCACCAGACTGGTACATACTTGTTCCAACAAACAGCCTCCCACTAAGTCTGACCTTTCCCTGGCTAGCTGCCTACTGCATACTCATACTTAGTAACTCTGCACACACTGACAGTAAAGGCTTTACAACTTCTATTCAGTGTGAGAAAAATCACTGTCCACTGTCTGAGTGACTGTGACAAAATGTAGCTTACTTTCCCTGACGTGGGCGGCGACATGTTTTTTCCTTGTGCGCGCCCATAAAAACGATTCTGAGATTCACTCTGATGAGGATGATAAACGGTGGATCTGGACTTTGTGTGCCAAAAACATTCAGTACTTTTTACTTGCTGATGACATTTTTAGGCAAACAGCTTCCATGACCTTGAATTAGTCAGAACTGTGCCATTTTTAAAATGCTGTGTGAAAAAACAAAACAACCCAATAACCCTGACAGCAGAAACCCTGATAACATTTGTGACTTTTTTTTTTACATTGGATCTTTGTACATTCACCCAACTGTTACATTTAGACACATTAAAAATGATTTGTGTGTCCAGCAGCCAAGGCGGGCTGAGGGTTTGCCCTCTGGTCAGCCAAAGCTAAGGGCCGAATGGAAAAGTCTGAGTCTGCATTACAAGAGGGTAAGTTACACTGATTTAGACAGATCAGTGTAACCTGTGGCTGCAATTGTAATTGTAAATTACCCATGATGCAATTTCCCTGCAGGATTAATAAAGTTTTTCTTAATGTGATTTGTTAAACATGCTTTTCAAAATCTGATTACTGCCATCAGAATGAACCAACTGTTTGTACTATCTTTTGCAATCATGCAGTGAGACTAAAGCGAAATTATTGTTGCAAATGGGTTGAATCTTTGTAACATGTTATGCTTTAAATTTTATACAAACAATAAGCTTCACTGAGGATCTTTGTCATTCTCAGATTCAGACAAGCAGGGGTCAAAGTCTTCCTCATTGCTTAATAAAGTAGTCCTCCGTCAAACAGTGTGTATTCCATATTTTCAGCAGTAATGCATTTACATTTCAGCCAGTGATCTATGCTCATTAAATATCTGCAACTGGCTTCCCGCTAACAGTGAACAAAACTGTGTTGGTTGCTTTCTCCTTTGTGCACAAGTTGTGACAGCCAGCAATTGCACTGAAAATAGAAATATGCTATATACTGAAAAATAAAATGCTATCAAAGAATATGAATAGTGATGTTATTTTGTTAATTGTGCACGGCTAATATTACATTAGCTGTGGTAAAATATTTAACTTACATCTAATAGTAATATTGAGACTAGTACAGCATACAGTCTGGTGGCTCCGTGTAGATTTTGGGGGGGTAAGATTTGCTTAAAATGTCTATTTTGATGGTAAAAGTAGCCAAGCACCGGTTTAAAGCATGAATGGTGGTCTACATCCACTAGTGATCAGTAGCCAAAATGCACTCACATGCCTGTGGTCTGCACCAGCTGAGTTGTTGGCTGACAGACAGGCCTTAGGAGGATAAATCTGGAGTTGAAATGTTAAAATGTTTTTGTAGCTAACAGCTCTGTTATCATTCTGTAGGTGATTTTTATTCTTTTTCGTTCCCTTTTATCACCTCAGTGGATTATTGTTTACCATGTCGCTAGATACAAACACTGCCAAAGTCCATCTAAGATTGCATGGAAATATACACTATTTTTAGACATATTATAACTGAGTCAGGGAGTATATCATATGCATGCAATCCCTTTATCTTACTCTTGTATCTCTGGAGGGTTTCTTTTTTTTAAGCTAATTAAATGCATTCAGGGAGCCAGGGCACTGCATTTGCTTCCCATATAACTGCCATTTATAGCTGTGAGTAGCTCAGTTTGTGGATTATTGTTGAGCAAACACGTGATGTTAGCCGCCTTGAACGAGTGTACATATGATGTGCGTATGATGCACTCCCAACATTAGACTCGCATTTCTCAAAGAGATGAGTCACTCCCTGACCCTGACGGAGAAAACATGCAATGATAATGCTGCCTCTCTGGGCTCTTGACACTCTTCTAAAAAAAAATGTAATAATGTCAAGAGTTTCTTTCTTATTAAATAAAGATTTATTTAAAAAAGAGATTTTGAATGGCTGTTTTATGAGAAGGTTAGTGGCGGTCACTGCTTTCAAAAGCACGGATCATAATGTAGGAGGTGTAGTTACTATGAGGGGGTCAAAATTCAGTTAAATGCTGGACAAAATGCCACTTGTAGATCTTCTAGGGAAGCTTTAAAAGAGCTGAGCTTCCTCGCAGAAATGTTCTTAAGAGGGACTGATGTGTAAATATTTGACAAAAGGAAGTGGTGGTGGTGGAATGCCCTGGAAAACTATTCAAAACTCCAGTGCAAATTTAAACTTTAAAATATCGACTCCACAATCCAAATATTAGTTTTGTATCTGAACAAGAATGCACACTGGTGACAGTTTAGATTGGTTCCTAATAACCAAAATAATGAAAAAGTTCAGTGAGAGTTCAATTCAGGTGGAAATGCAGCGTGCAGGAATGCTGGTCAAAGTGTCACAAATGTAGCACACAATGAGACAATTCAAGGCAACATAAAGTAGCTATTGAGCCGAAATTACACTGTGAGTTCAGTAAAGATACTAATGTAATGTTTGTATGGTCAGTAAATCCATTTATTTAGGTCATGAAGTGATAAGGATGAGGTCAATGAGTAACAGTAATAGGTGAAAGCACAGCAAAGATTCATTGCAGTAACTATACTGACTAACAAATGTTGCTTTAAAGCATTCCTGAAATATTTACTTGGGCTCATAAAACTGCTTTGATTGAAATATCGTAGACAACAATGACAGGCTGTAAAGTTTTAAGAAGCTACACCTTGAACCTCGAGAAGTTAACAAAACAATGCAGTTCCTAGGTTGGCAAACTTAAGCATCAGATAAAAAGGTGGGGAAGAGTGAATCGGGAAAAAATAATAAGTGGTTTAATTAGAACATCAGTTGTACTTGTTCTAATTAACGTTCAGTTTGGTGCTGGGAGGTGAGAGGCACAAAAACACCGCTGCCTGCCAGTTTGCTAGAAATCTGAGTTATGGGTTATAGAGTGTGACCTGGGACCTGAGCAAGTCCGGCGGGGCATGTAATTCGAGTATAGAGTATCTCTGTCTCTGTGAACACACAAGTAGTGAAGTCATGTGTGACGTTTATACAAGAGTACTTATTAAATCAACAATCGAGTATTCTCAGTTAATCTGAATATATTTGAATGGCTCTCTCTTATGAAATTAACTGATCTTAGTAAATAAGTGGACAAGCACTCTTATATTAATCAAATCCAATGTTTCTCAGGGGTTTTTTGATTGTAAAAAGGTGGTGTAGCACTGTAATCCCACTCCTTAAGGCAGCCACGAGTAATGCGCCTATTTTGACATCAATGACGAAGCAGCTCATCACAGTTCACAAGTTATTGCAACGTGTTAAGTCAGAAAGAAAGTGAGAAGTTTTGTTGTCATTGTTCAGCGGCATTGCACAAACCTATTAAAATTCAAACTCATTTAGGAGGTAAAACAGGAGAGAGCAAGGACAAATCATTGGAGTTTCACTGAAATCTGACCAATCCCACAAGACGAGTAGTAAATATTGTGAAGCATTGGTGGATGGATGCATTGGAATCGCAAAAGTTTGGGTGAAAAGTCCAACTTTATTTACCATATATAAGTATCACCAAGACAACTTGATATTTACTTCTATATATTCTTTTGACAGTGAGTCTCGTGTAACTCAAAACACTTCTGTGTTAAAAAAGTGGATAGTCACGAACCCAGAGACCCATTTTACTCACGGTGTCACAGCTTTGCTATTTTAACATGAAGGTAAACGAAACACAACCTGAGCAAATAACTCAGGATGATAGAACATAAACAGTAATTTAGCTAGCGCTCATATGTTCCCACTGCAAACTTGTAACTTCTCTGACGAGCACACTCGTGGACTGGATGTTTTTTCTATTATTGTATATTCAAATAAGTGCAAACTATAACAGAAAAACAAAAGACATAGACACAGCAAAGCTATACTGTTTCATGGCACTGTGGACAAGCAGTTGCTTCCACTATACGATGTATCACAACCAGTGAGGTTCTGTGATTTGTTCAGTTTGTCAGACTTTGTCAGATTCCTCACAAAGTTATGAATCGATTTACATGAAAATCCAACCAGAGGTGCTTGACTTTGGTGCAGCTTACCACTGTTTTATAGAGCAACATATATGTTGCATTTTTATCATATCTTTGCATATTCGGTTGAGATAAGATAAAGTGGGAGTCCTCCTTTTGATGTTCTCAGAAAATTATCTTTAACAATTATCTGGATCCAGGGGTTCATACATAACGTGGAAGGAAACTTCAGCTTTGGTGGAGGTATCCACTCCTGATGTTGGAGCAGTACCATGATAAATGGTCACAAAATAAATGGACTGAGCCTTGACAGAAGCAACAAGTTTAACTGTAGCCTTATTCTTATTTTTATATTCTGTTAACTGAAAACTACTAGAAATGAATTATTACCCTATTTTGGGTAACAAAAAAGTTGTTTTGTTTTGACTTACATCCTATGATGACCTTCACAAAAAGATTCTACCACATAAACTGCAGAAAACACTAGCCTAGAGATTACTGCAGTATGTGTAGGCAGTGTTTAAAGCCACAGATAGACAACATAGTGCACAGAGATAGCTGAAGGAAGAGGGAGATCATTAGTCCATCCCCAAATTATACACAGACGTCACGCTAGACTGACGGAGTGCCACATGGAGCTGTTTACACTGTGAAACTCCTTATTTAACTAATGACAGCTCGGTGAATACCAGCTATAAACTGCACATCATCACAAGTCACTCAGAGCTGTAAATAACTGTTATGTACTGAGTGACACTGCCTGTTCCTCATGTTCATTGGCAGCCATAGAAACAAAATCCCTCAAAGGAAATTGCCTGTTATCTTTATGAATGCAGAAACAACAACACAACAAAGGCACATTACTTTTTTTTAAAATCTCCAACACATGCTCTAAAGTTGTGTTTGAAGTGTAACCGATTGCTATAGTAACTTCCTTTCCAGCCAAACTTTCCTTAGTGATGGCTAAAACTGAGATATCGACCAAAAGCAGCTGCTTAACAGAGACCCAATCAATATAAACTGAAATTCCACTGCTCCGGTTGTATACGGGGAACAATAGTTAAGTGCCCTGCAGTCTGTTGCTGCATGTCTTGTCTCCTGAGAGACATTTATCATCAACTTGCCACTGATAGGACCAGGGACAAGCCTTAATAGTTGACTTATTAAAACACAGCTTCTAGTGTAACATCTCACCCATCAGTGATTGATTTATTGTTGCTTTTTTTTCCATATACACAACTGCCACATTTATGTTTTTATTATAAATAATAAAAAGATCTCTGGATTCAGATTGTATGGTAAGCATTTTATTTTCCACAGGAGAAAAATTATTAACTCAACTCAAGCAGCTTGCTCACCACCTGACCTTCTTTTCCTTCTCTCCTTCCCGTCACAAGCCTCCAAAACACAAATGTGTCACACGAATAGTTCTGTAAGTCATCCGCTAAATGTGTGCTCTTATAATATGTAGCGTCTGAGGCTTTTGCTGTGGCCGTGGGATCGCTCTTCTTGGTATCTTATGTCATAAAAGATGATAGAGGAGTGTGGTCCAGAAAGCACACAGGCACACGCCCGACACAGTCACGGCCAAATCGCTGATCTGTCGCAACCGCTGCTCCCCATTCATGGTAAGCCTTAGATTCCATACCCCTGTGTAGGTTCTTCCCATGATGCCATCTTGCTCTCTGTTTAAGACGACGCCATTGTAGCTGCCAGATGATGTCCTTGCCCTTAGTGCATTTGTAGTATAAATGTTTCCTGTGTTAATTTACAAAAGAAGGAAGAAGAAACATTGTAAGGAAACATGACACTGACAGTATATGGATTTTTTGTAAATTTGCAGATCATAAAAATGTGTAGTGTAAAGCAATGCATAATGAAACTGCACCATCTTGTGGCAACTGCTGGCAATTAGGTGCAGTAGTGAACCACACAACTACTCACCAAGACTGCTCTGCAATGGCACCACAACAGCAATGATGAGGACAGAAAGAAGAGATGCATATGCCTATAAAGAATCACAAAACAGTGACAACAGCGTACTCACGATGAAAGTAAAACTCGCATTTTAGCATTTGTCAAAAGCTGAATGTAGTGCCGATTGCAAAGGAGATTAATATTCTGTAGATTGTGAGTGCAGCGTGTGGTATGTTTTCTCCTTACTACACACAGCGTGAGTATATTGCCTTATGCTTACCAAGAGGAGCTGTGCACCGTTCTGAGTCATACTCCTCAAGGCTTTTCCCATCTGGAGTCCAAGCAGAGCTAAAGAACAGGGCGTCACTCCCTTTTCAACCTCCATGTCTACACATCTTAGGAGATAAACATGAAAACTGTGTTACATGAGATAAAAATTGTAATATAAAATACCCTCGTACCTATTTAGAAATAGCAGTAGAAGCACACATTGAAATGAGCAGATTAAAACCACTGACAGATGAATAAAACTGTTATCATATAAAATTGTGCTACTGGAAAATTTGTGCCCTGGCATTAATGTGGACGGTAGTCAGTTTGAAATATTCTACTCGTTAAACATTTTTGCAGACGTAGAGTTCTCATTAAAAGATAGACTGTAACATCACCTACTGGGTTGTGGTCTTCTCTTTTGAAGTTTCACCATGAGCATTTTAGCTGTCACTATGTTGTTATTTTGTAAGCAGACATGACAAACAAGGGGTGGATCTCAGTGAGACACCAAGGACACTGCATGCTCATAGCTACTTGTCCATCACAATGTGTCTACATCCTAAAGCTTACATTGTGTATTTTGTCTTGAATGGAAAAAGAGGTTACATAACAAACCTCATGTATTAAATAATAGTTGAACTGAGATAATAAATTCTGCCGGAAAATGTCTCTGAGCTAGAGTGTGTATCCCTCTTTTTATGTACTGATGACCCTGACCTCCCTGTCAGTGTGCTCTGCCTCGCTGCTTTGATCCAGACTCCTCAGTTTCCGATTCAAGTGAGGATCTGTTGGATGTGCTGGAACAAGCCCCATCCCCTGAGCCCCCAGGTGCAAGACACCGCAGGATAACCCAGGGGTATCGCGTTCCTCTGAAAGATCAGAGCTGTTTTAGTAGTACCAGAGGGATGCACCAGGCGGTTCTCAATCCTGGAGCATATAATAATAGTAAAATAGCTGGCATGTCTCAGTTACACAAACGATGTCCTTTGGCTGCAGGGTGTCACTTGCTAGACATGTCAAACACAACAGCATCATTCGTCAACCAAAATGATCACCGGTTTGAAGTATATCTCAACCCTAACTGTTATCTTTTCCTAAACCTGATCAGCATGTGAAAGTAAAAAGCAATGGAAACTAAATAAACAGCAAGTGAAAAAAAGGAAAATCAAATATGTAAGTGGAAATGGGCACAAGTCCCGCGGTTGATAAGCCTGCGACTAATGACACTGCCATCTCTCGAACCTTTTTTAAGTGGACTGTGCAGACAGCTAAAATAGGATTATCTTTCTGTTAATGTGTGAAGGCACCAAAGCCAAATGACTAAACACTGCCTGCATCACAAGAGATGCAGGCAGTGTTTAGCTTTTTGACATTTGCATCTTCTTCCTGTGTTTGCATGGTTTCTCTCCAGGTACTTCACTCCAAAGGCATGCATGTTAGGTTAATTGGTGATTCTAATTGGCCGTTAGTGTGAGTGTGAGTGTAAAGGGGTTGTCTCTCTGTGTTAGCCTTGTGACAGACTGATGACCTGTCCAGGGTATACCCTGCAAGTTGCCCTTTGACAGCTGAGACAGTCTCCAGCCCCCTCTGCAACCCTGAACAGGATGAGTAGAAGAAAATGGATGGATGGATGGATGGTTCTGATGCTGTGGCTGATAAGTTGAAACACTACTGTTAGCTAACTGCTTCTGTCAAAAACTAAAGACAGATGAGCAAATCTGTTTCCACTTCACAAAAAAGGTGGATTTAGCAGTTTTGTTTTGTCTTTGTGCTAAAAGTGCATCCATGTTTAACCTAAAGACAGACAGGAGTGGTAACTATCACTTTATCTTACATGCCAAGAAAGTAATTTAAAAATTATTCCAATACAAAGCTTCCCAAGAATTTACATTAGGAATATTAGACCTTCGTAGTATTGTCCAAATCTTAGCATTTCGAAGTTTTACCAATGTACTAAAAATCCTATTAATTAACATCATTAACATTGCGGTTGTAAAAGCTGATTTAATTTTTAAAAAGCACCTTTTTAGGATCTTCTCCATCACCATATCCGGATCATCATGATGCGAAACATTAACGAATCTGTGGATGCTCCGGGGAAGACTGTGGCCTTCTTGTGCCAAAACAACCAAGTTGTACATTCCCTGTGAGCCGATATGAAAAACAAAATCATAACAGCAGTGATGGCTTATTCACTGAGAAAGTATCTAAATAATAACACAATACAATGCTGTTTGTTGCTTTTATTGCGGAGGGCCTGAGCCGGTAGAAGTTTAATTAAGTTTATCACAGGGTGATGAGATTATAGCTGAAGTAAATCTGTCACCTGAGGGCTGCCTGCTAGTGCTGCTCTGCTATACATTGATATGGCCTGCTCAGCCAAGGATAATGAGTCCTCTTGTGTGCCGGGGGAATGGTAGTAGTAGTAGTCTCCCATTTTCAGCAGAGCTATAAAAGAAGATAAATACTTTCTGTTCAGTGACCAGATTGACAGGGAGAATGGATTTAAAGCAAAATGAAATGAGAAAAACTCACCGGATGGATGGGGATCATAGTTTAATATGGAGTAGTTATGATATCTCCACTGACATTCATAACCGAGATTCAGCTCCTGCATTTCGGAGAATGAGTGCACAGTGACAATGATGACTTTAATAAAGGAATTATGTGCAATTTGTTCATCAGCTTCCATCAGAATTCCAAACGTGATTGCAGGATAATGACGAAAAGCCCGGGCGGTGTTTTGTTTTAGGACAGTCATAATGGGTTAAACCAGAGAAAGAGCATGCACTCACCTCACACAGGTGTGCAACATTGCTCTGGGCCAAACCCAGACCGGTTTGAGCTGCCAAAAGGTACTTCACAAAGGCTTCCTGCCTGTTGGAAACACAATGAAACAAAAATGACGAAGCAAAGACAATAATAAAGACCAGCGACAATGATTAAATGAGGGCATTTGAAACGTAATTGAAATTAATGTTTCCCTACCAAGAGCCCTGGAGGTAGGCCTGAAGAGCCTCTCTGATCATAAATCCAAGGTGTCCATTTCGCTCGCAGACCTTTTTCAGCAGACTGCATAGAGGTTAAAGGATATCTGGTGTATTATGGGATATAATTAACTCCACGTAAACAGAGAATATTTTAATGTGATCTAAAAATAGTTTAGTTCTGTCGAGGTCATTCTAAACACAAGCAGCAACAGCTGTAGGAGGAGCCTCTTTAAATTCATAAGATACCAGACGAACATCGGTAAGCAGAATCTCTCTGCGCCAGACAATGATGCAGTGACAGTGGCTCTTATTTTTAGATATGTAAATACTGGGTTCTGACCTTGAATTAGCCACTGTCGTTGAAATTAGATGCCACTAAGCTGCAGGCTACAATGCAACAGCCCATAACAAAGCTTTCTTCAACAAGCTAATGAAAGCCCCTTACATCACAGCTCTCTTCATATCCTGAGACACCCCTTCCAGGCTTCCCGTCGAAAGGTACCAAGCAGCCTCCACTGATGCAGCGACATGACCAAACTGAGACGCATTGAGAAACTGCTCAAAAGCGGCACTCTGCAGATCAAAAAAAAAAAAAGATCGGCTCGCTGATCACACCTGGATAAAAATACATTTCTGAAGTCCAGGAAATCAAACCTCATTTCTCCATGGCCTGTCTGGGTTCATCCCACTGAGATGATAAATCCCCAGGTTGAACATCCCATCATCGCTCCCGTTTAAAGCAGCTTGTTCAAAGAATTTCACTGCATTTTTGTGGTCCTTCAGTACAGTCCCATGGTACCAGCCTAAACCATTCAAGGCGTTAATTGAGCCCTAAAGCAAGGAAACAGACGCCAGTATTCATAGTGAATTCACACACTGTAAACACACCAACTGACTTGTGCGCCCTCACCATTGCTGCTGCTTTTCTCAGCAGCCGAAAACCTCGGGTGTAGTTTCTTTTCACTCCCTGGCCCTGAACGAATCAACATCAATCAGTGAATCGATAACTGTCAAAACACAGACGTCGCACACACATGCACACATTGTTCAGTTCAACTGCAAAACAGCCATTTTTACAATCTTACACTACCTTCATCAGGAGGATGGAGTAGTCATACATCGCAGAGGGGTCCTTCATTTGCATAGCACTTCTCTCAAACCATTTTGCCGCACTCACTATGTCCTTTGAGACTCCATTCTGTCCCCAGTACAGCATTGTTCCCATGCGTTTCTAAAGTTAATGGAGTTTTTATTAGCCTATTCTGAACACTGACTGTGCTATTGACCACGAAGGAGAAATTAAAGTACGACTGAATTTGAACGGGTCACACGCACTTCTTTGTACAGTTCATGTTGTCAAAAGTCAAACGATTTTGTGCATCTCACATACCTGAGATTCAATGTCTCCTCTCTCTGCTTGGAATTTCAGATACTGGAAATCATCGTTCGCCTCATGTGTCAGTCTCTTTAAATCTTCTTCATTGTTTAAATAGATATGTTCAGTTGAGTGTTGCTTTAGAAAAGACAAACAGATCTTTAGTAAACAACTGGTGATACAAGCAGTATGAGTAAAAACGCTGCCTTCGCTATATTTGACTACTAAGGTCACAGCAGTTAATTCATCCATTCACCAGACGGGTACACCGTGGTAATGAATGGATGGAAATGGACAGCAACCATCCTCAGGTAAGTTGTTCTGGTTGAATGATGCTTAATTGGTACTAAGGGGCTCAAAGTGTGCTAAGAAAGTGTCACACACCATTACAGCGCAAGAAGCATGAATCACCAATACAAGGCAGGAAGGATACTGTGCATGCTTTCATGTTTATGCCGAATTCTGACGCTAACATCTAACGGTGGCAACAGAAATTTAAATTCATCCGCCCGGCGAGCTTGTTTACAACCTTATATTGTCCCATTTTGGTGAGCCTGTGTGAACTGTAGCCTCAGTTTGCTGGTTTTAGCTGGCAGGACTGGCACCCAGTGTTCTGCATACCATGGACGCGTCTTACTGTTACCTTCCTATCTGCTCGAAGCATTCTAGCCAGTCCTCTGATATCAACAAGGCGCGGAGGCATGTAAACCCTAGACATGGTTGTGTGGTAAAATCCCAGCAGATCAGCAATTTCTGAAATACTCAGACCAGGCCATCTGCTACTAGCAACCGTGTCACGTTCAACATTACTTAAATCAGCATTTTTCCCTATTTACAGTAGGTTGTTCCCGTTCAGTAGGTTGTCTAGACCATGTTTAAATACTTAAATGCATTCAGTTGTTCACTGTGACTGACTTATTACAGATTGGCTGATTTATGTTATTTAGCAGTTTAGCAGTGTACCTAAAACAGGGGCAGATCATGATTACTTGGAAAAATAATGGATTAAAGATGGCCTTCATACGAGTTGAATGCCCTGAACTAATATTATTTAAAGAAGGAAAGTAAGAGTGAATTTATGCTTTTAGGGAGCTACAAAAGTAAACAAAAGTTGTGGGACTGAAAGACAAAGCCACAGCATAATTGAAAAAAAGTGTAATCATGTTGTCTGATTGTCTTATTTTCATAATCACTGGAAGATGACATTTTAATTTGAATTAAAATTAAAGATACTGTGTTGGCCTTTTAGCGCGTTTTCAGCAGGATGCTGCAGCTTCAACACTGTGAGAGTCGAGACAGTGAACTCAGATTGTGCAACACTTTTTTTATAGCCACTTTAAAAAATCTCAAGATACAGTAAAAGGTTAAAAACAAAAGAAACGAACAACTAGCCTTTTCCTTTTTTCATTTTCAAGTTAACAAATCAAAATCTGCCCTAGTCCGACTGACAGGCGACATAAGCGAACAACCCAGCACAGTCACAACACTGTGATTTAAATAGTGCTGAGTCCTGATTGGTGCACACAAGTGCATGACATCATTGTTTTGTATTTAAGCTGAGCCCACACTACCAAGAAGGTCTGAGACAAAACAACACAAAAAGAAACAGAAAATAGAAAATAGGTTTTCGTTGCTTTTATCAAGCTTGGATTCAGGGGGACTGTTGCTGGCTCTTAACAAGCTAGGTCAATATGCAACAGAAAAATGATCACTACTAGGCTTGCTACAGTTGTTTTCTAGGTGCGTGCACTGCTTTATTGAAGCTGGAATAGACAGCAAGGTCTGCTGTTTTCATGTACCTCTGTTCATTAGACGCGGCTTATTTAAATACTCAAAGAATCAAGAGGAAATCAGTCGGATGTAGCCTTTTCTCATAGTGCACTCCTCATCTTTCAAGTGCAGTGCCTCTATTCATCAACACAGCTAAATCATTCAGAAACTGCTGGACTAACAGACACATTATTATCATATTCTGAAGGCAGAATGTCATTTCCACAGCATGCGTGCATGTTTGTATGAATACATTTGTGTGTGAATGGCTCTTTTCATACTGCGCTTTGTGTGTGTTTTAAGCTACGCTCGCTGTAGTTGCATATTCAATACACGGATATGAGAGAGGTATCAATCTTTTCATCTTATTCTTAAAAAAAAACTTAAAAGGAAATAAATATTTTTCACAAAATGAAGATCTAGCTTTTTAAATATACTTGAACAAATTGTATGTTATAGCATATCTTATATGAGCCCATGTAACAAATTCCCTCACCCTATATATGAGCCCCTCAACCCAACCGGTCGTGGCTGAATGCCGCCCCTCCTTGAGCCTGGTTCTGCCGGAGGTTTCTTAAAGTTAAAAGGGAGTTTTTCCTTCCCACTGTCACCAAAGCGGTCTTTACCTTACAACATAAAGCACTTTAGGCTGCTGTTGTAATTTGGCGCTATACAAATATTGAATTGAAAAATGTAATTATGTTTTTGTTTCAGTAATACTGTTTTATATTGAAAATGCTAAGGTAAGGAGATAAGCAGCAGACAACAATGAGAAAACACTTGATATTAAGTAACACCATGTTAAGGAGGAGCAGGGAAGGAGGCGGAGGGTTGCAAAGCGGCTTACAGAATCAGTATCAGCAACAGAGAAGCTAGAGCAGCATAAAAATTAAATATACTTTAATTATCCCAGAGTTGATTAATTATTTACTGGAATAAAATATTTATATTTATAGTATATATTTATAGTACAGCCTACAAGAGATCTGGCTAATTGATGTTCAGACGATTATCAGCCGAGTCATCCTCTGACGTGTGCTTGCATTATAATCAGCTGCTATCAGCTTATCTACCTGAACTGTTGGCTCAGCTTGACTGCATGCCCTGCCTGAACTAACGCTATGCTCAACTTACACATCCACTATTATCAAGGCTATTATATTTATTCAAAATAAAAACAAAAAGCACAAATTCAGAGTGATCCTAATGATCAAAACATACCTTATTTTCATATATCCTGGAACTGTCAATACAGGTCTGTCTTCCAATGTTGGAATAGTAGCTATAAGCCATTTCCAAGTCTTTAGGAAACCCATCAATTCCCATCAAGTGTTTGTACCCTGCATGCATCAGGGCAAAACGGTCGTCACCTAAGGCACCAATCAAACTATAGACGTGACCCTGAAAAATGCAAGGGGGTTAGTACTATCTGTTACATGCAAATGGCTTTACGTGCGATAAAATAGTAATTAAGGCATAAAGAAGGCAGTGACTGTACCTGCTCATGATTGACTGAGTGTCCCAGGCCGGAGAGATGGATGGTGGCCAATAAGAGAGATGCTCTGTGATTTCCAAAGCAGGAGGATGTTTGTAACGCTGCCATTGATTGGGATGTGATTTTCAATTGCACTTTATCCACAGGGAACATTGTTGCAACTGTCTCCTCAAACAAAGCGCTCCCGAGGTCCTTCAAGCCTAAAGACCCTTCAGAAACAGATAGGTGTGTGTTAAATAATGTATCCACTATAAATTAGATATATTATGGTGGTGGAGGTTATAAACAGATAAAAAATATCCACCTGTTTTTATTTCCACCTCCTTTGTTAGCAAGAACTGAAAGAGAGTGCTGTACTTTATCTGTGTTTCAAACATCCATGTTTGTGTGCATGTTTTCTCTTTTGATGCAAACTGACCCCACAGACTTAAGAAGTCGGGGGTACAGACATCTAAAATGAAACAAAAAAAAAGGAACTTGTTCAAAGCATTCTCTCCATACTCAATGGGTGCACTTTTAGTGTATTGACACACTTGATATTAAGTCTCTTAAAGGTCGCTCCACCCAGAATGGTGCAACATGGCTTTTATAGGAAATATAAAAAATTATTTTTTACCTCTGCTTGCTGGCGCCAGCGAGTAATTCTTATTCACTTCTTGCATAAAAGCTTTTGTAAACACTCTTATTTCCTGACACTCTTGGTGAATCCTCTGCAACTCATTTAATGTTGGCATGGAGTGAAGTTGATTTTTGATCTGTGATAGGAATAAATCTGTATTTGAAATTAGCATTAACAGGCATAAAACAGAGAAAATCTGAAGTTTTAATCCTAGTTAATGGTCATGACATTATTTGCTGTTCCCGCCAAGTGTGACATCACCACAGCCTCATTAGTATTTATACTGTCATATGAGGTGTGCCAGACTCGCTGCAGTCATCTCCTGAATGATTAACGTCACCACCTTGAAAAAATGCATGCGTCACAACTTGTACAAGAAAGGAAAGAGTTTCGCAGTTTTTGCAATAATGTGTCATCTTTTCAAGCTTTTGCGGCATCTTCATCTCTGTAATCTAAGAATATCTGATCTGTACTGATTTATGATTGAAATAGCGATAAAGTTTTGTTGTACCAGTGGGCACAAGATTAAGCAAACAATGTCCCTTGTGTTTAATTCTATTTTGGTTTGGGTTTAACATATATAGGATAGTGTGCCTGTTGTGCTCATTTCCAGTTTTGTTTCTTTATTCTTATCTTTCCTTGATTAACAGCCCAGAATCGTAGCAATATTTTATTGGCCTTTGGTACAGCCTCTCAGTTTACCCACTATCTAATACAAGCCATTATAGTTCCTCTCCCTTTACGAATACACATTTTGGTCTAGAGTCATATGATAGGTTGCCCTTTACAAACAGAAGGCTTGGCCAGTAGGTGTGTGGGGTTTCTGTGCTCATAGTGAGAACTGTGCTTGAGATGACCCTATTACAGATATCAGAGGACAATGACATCATACAGACTCACAAGCAGGACAAAACTTTCTGAAAATGAATGTTCAGAGGGATTGGAAGCCTTGACCTTTGTAGGGATTATATTATCATACAAAAACCATCATTACACTATTGCCATCAGTATGGTGGTTCATAAGTCATGGGCATGAATGTCATGGTAATGTGGGGCTTTTAGTGATTAATGATCTCTGTACTTTTTCAAGGTTGGAATGATTGAACAGTATACATCTGTAATGGCTGTAAAACATCACACAAATATACATACACTCATTTAAAGTTTTAATAAGTGGTTCAGAAGGTTGTAACTTCTTTTTCTTTTTTAGCATGATTGACTAAAACCAGTAGTTTACCATAAAAATGATTTATTTGACAGAACTTGTTGGATTAGCAAAACTCAGAACTTATTTAGCATCATGCTGTGGGGCTGATCTGCTGCTTGTTACTGGTACATTGCAAAAAGTGGATGGAACAAAAAAGGAGAACTGCCTCTAAGTTTTTCAAGTTTAGCTCAAACAGCTAGACAGTTTAAACTTGTATAAAATTGCATATTCCAACAATGATCCCGTAAACACATCAGAACTGGTTTTGGAATGGTCTTCCCAAATCCCTGACCTCAACCTGATAGAAAATTTGTGGCCTACACTTACAAGCCAGGTCTGTGCCAGGAAACCAACCAATCTGAAAGAACTCTACCAACTCTGCCAAGAGGAGCAGGCAAACATCCAGCCAGAATTCAGCCCATTTGAATTAGAATGAAGCACCAAAAGCATCTAGTGAAGGCGCAAATTTCTAAAGAACCACACATCCAACAATTTTCTTTGACTTATCCAGGGACGGATAAATGAATGATTAAAGGACATTTAGCAAAATTTAGCAAATATTTAATCAAATACTAGTTGGGGTGTATTCGTAAATTTCAGCTCATATATACAATTTTAATCCTTAAACATTTTTAAAAGATGATTGCGGTACAATCAATCCACTCCAGAAACGAACAGCTTAAAATATAATTAAAAGTCCAAAATTATCATGACCTTCATGCCCATGATGGGTGTGTGCAAAATTCTTACCAAAACTGCATATATGGCAGATAATATGGAAAAACCTAACAGATTTTTTCACTGCCTCATTTCATTCCCTGTGTGCTCTTACATACAGTCAGGCTTTTTGCTGACATAAATTGGCATGTAACATTTATTATTTATGACCCTGAGATCATTATGTGCTGTTTTAGAGTGAAGCTGTGCTAGAAAAGCAAAGCAAACGAATATATTGTACGTCTTTACACTTTACCTGCTTGGTTCCAAAACGGTAGTATCTGATAGGCCCAAAATACCCACGGATGCCTTGTAAATAACTGCCTCCTCCAATCACAAAGTATCCATCAGTGTCATCATAATAAATGCTGTCCTGAAATCTGTGACATTTAATACCACTCAAACCAACAATCACAATCATTGAGCAGACAATATTTCTTTTCCAGAAACTTGGCAATAATGTGTTTTGCTTATTTTATACCAAAAATCATAGTCTTACTCATATAAATATTTCTGTGTTTGACCATCCCACGTGGTTTCCAGCAGCACCTGAAAGTCAAACACAACAGTACATGAGTGCTGAAAAAACCTGCTCAGCTGTAAACAACTCCAAATTGCAGTACACACTGCAATCGCCAGTAGTTTCCCAAATGGAAACAAACAATCTTTCAAGATCTTACAGCTTGTCCAAAAGGAAACAAAAGCTAGAAGTCCAAAGAAAACTAGCAGAAAAAAAATGGCTATAAGATGTTGCCCAGAGCATTATTTTGATTTCTAGTCCTCATCCCACAACCTATAGAGTCGTGCTTTAGTGTTTTACCTCTGAGTCATGTATGTAACAGTCTAATCGAATCCATTTCAACAGGGGCAACGTTGCTTGAACTTGAAATGCTTCATCTTCTCCAGTTATCTTTCGTGCCTGAATTATGATGTTCCCTGTACGGCACATATGACAGTCGTGAATTTCTCCACAGCAGATCCAAAGCTCTTTATTTAATACATAATTTCTGTTAGGTACACAGTAAAGGCTGCGCAAAAAACACAAATCTTCCCTCACAATCATGTTGTGACACCTCTTTGTAATCCCCTATCAGGTATACATATGAGCTGGCGTGACCCACCTGTGTCCGTAAGCTGCATCAGAACCGTGTCATATAAATTTTTTCTATTGACATGATGGATGATCCCACAAAGCTTCCCCTGACACCATTTCAGTAGGTATATCCACACAGATAAGGTGACGCTGGAAGCCAAGCAATGAAACATGATTTGACAAATCATTTCTTCATCCACTCAAGCATGAGGTTGAATTTAAAACGCAGAGCTGTCTGTTAAAAATGCCTGACCTCGCTGTCTTTCATTGACCGTAAGTAAAAAGCTTATATGCTCTGGTGAAGCGGCTTGGTGAAGCTTGTAAAGTCATTTAAAAAGACACTGAAGTAAAACTAAAAGTAGAGTGTGTTCTAACTGATGCCTGCACTAAAAAGGAAATGATCACTGACTTGTGACCTGTCAGTCTGCTGATATAAACACAAAGCAGAGCTTTAATGTACTTTATATTTGAGAAAAATATGCCGGACAGTTCCTTTGAAACATATAACATCAAAAACTCTGTTTTACTTAATCCTTTGATTCAACATTTGGAAAATCAGCAGGATATTTTTCATGCTGTGTGGCTGAACTTCATACTAAATAAGTTCCAGCTAAAATGAGGTAAATTAGAAGTCCAACCTGGGCTGTGTCACAGCGTGAAGTCGGGTTCTCTCTAGAGCTCTGTCAATAAAAGGCTGGAACCTGCGGATCACTCCAAAGTGCTCACCAGTACTTGCCAGAGGGAACTTTAGCATATCGATTATGTCTGGGTTCAAACAGAATGGCGAAAGGCTCCATTTGCAAACACTTTCATGTTTTCTTTAAAAGCTTTGGAGATAAAGATGAGACATGCAGGGAAAATCACAATGTGATTAAGGGTCAAACCTGATTCATGTGGACACTGACGGATTCTGTCGCTGTTCATCTGCCACATTAGTTGAGCCGGCCATGACGGGCAACCGGTGGGAGGTTTACTTGGCCGCTCAGCGGGTGGAATTATCTGCAGCACTTTATAAATCCTCAACATGGAGCTGTGGTACGTGCTGAGTTCACTGCCATTTTTAAAAGTGTCCAGCCAAGCACGGACTGTCACATTATGTATGTCCAAAACGTTCCTGTTGAAAAAGTCGCGTTGATATGAAATGGACGGAGGCAGTCTGAGCAGCACCTGGTGGATCCTGTAGTCACTGAGTCTGCTGCTGATCCATTTTCTCCTGAAAACCACTGAATCTGTCTTCTGCAATGTGGACACCACCACCTCAACTGCAAGCTGACATTGCCTAGAGCACTGATACCGCACACGGACCACCGAGCCATCTACCACTTTGTCAGGGACGGCGTCAAACCCTATAAAATTGTCAGGCAAGGTCTCATCACTGTGAGCTGAAATGACTTGTGAAGCACGCTGTCCCTGGGTGAAGAGAAGGAAAAGAAATAAAATTAAATGATCATAAAGGGAAAACAGACCTGCATGAAGTTTCATTCTCTCAGACAAATTTGAAAAATGTATCACCAGTTAGTCACTAACTGCTTGTTAGATAGTGTATATTGGGAAACGAGCGCTGTCTCCTGTGAGCAGCGTGAGTAAGTGAATCTTGGAAAGGAAACAGAGTGTAAAAAAATTGCTTACCATTAGAGCAGAAGCAGTGAAGATATGTCCAAAAATGATGACATGAAACACATTCATCTTATGTTGTTGTTTAAAATTAAATAAAAACCAGAAGCAAATGTGATATTCAGAGTTGTACGTAACATTGGTTCTCACTGTTTGACACTAAGTGTACACCCATTGCAATGCTGCATTACCTGAAATTCTGGTTTTTCAAGTGCAGCAATTACAGCAATACTTTTAAAGGGCTGGCACCCGCAAGGGATCGGCTATATTTACTCTTGATGTGTAATGAAGGTGTTGTTTGATTTGCTTTATATGTGATTCTATTTGGGAACTTTGCAGGAGAGTGAAGCATCAGAGCTGACTTAATTTGATGTACGTGAGCCAAGACTTTGTCATCGCCCTGCGTCCTCTTTGGCCAAACGCGCACGCAAGACTTTGAAGAAATATGATCTGAAAAACAACCTGATATGGCAGCCAAAATTAATTACCCATGGGCCACTGACTGTTTATGTTTCAAAGTCAGGGGCGCGACACGTGGTAATGTTGCTGATGTGTTGCTTTAGGTAACCACACATAGACGAACACGGTCTATATAAAAGGTGGCTGCTGTTTTAACACACATATGTTCTTGATGGCATGCCTATCTTTACAAGAGTATACGTTTTGAAGGCAATTTTATTGGATATTATTGAAGAGTTGATTTTTACAAGGCAGCAGAAAACGCTGTAAAAATATATGCTTTTGTGGCTTTTTCCTTTTTTTGGTGTACAAAATCATAGGTCATCGCTTTTAATGGCTTTACAGGACATATGCAATTTTCAGTCTGTCTTTGAGGACAGTAGACCTACAGAATATCCTGCAGTGCCACATGGAACGAAGATTGCTTCCAACTATGTGAGTGGTTTGCCCTTTAGCAATAAAAAAAGTTTGTTTCATTTTTATATTCCAGTGGCAGAGTACTTAGATGAAAGTTTGGGCAAATCAGCACAGTCCAGAACTACAGTGCCCTCTCATCTGAGGACCCCTTCTTAACATCGTCCTCCTTGCCAACATGTCTTCCATTTGACACTTCACAGTCTGTGCCTCTGCCCTTTCCCATGGCTCATGGCACCACCACCTTGGCTTTCATGTTCCAGGGTGGCGTGCTGGCCGCAGCAGACACTCGTTCCAGTTGCTCAGGCCTTGTCGCGTGCCCAGCCTCGCAGAAGATCCTGCCCATTCACAGTCACTTGGTGGGCCTGACCTCGGGCACTTCAGCCGACTGTGCACTTTGGAAGCGTATTTTGGCTCGTGAGCTGCGGCTTTACCAACTTCGCCACGGTCGACGGTTGTCCACAAGCGGAGCTGCCAAACTGCTTTCGCACATGCTTCACCCTTTCAAAGGAACTGAGCTGTGTGTGGCTGCCACGTTGTGTGGGTGGGATGGAGGAGAGGTGGACGATGGATGTGATTACCATGGAGGCACAGAGACCGGTCCTGGTAGTCGTGGAGAAACAACAAAGGATCAAATGACTGAGCAGGAAAACTTTGTAGATAGCACCAATGCAAAGGTTTCTTTGGCAAAGGATGAACAGTTTTCGTTCTCTCAGCAATGCATCATCAGAAAGAAAATTAATTTATCTGGACCAAGGCTTTTTTATGTATGCAGTGATGGTACCCGCCTACGGGGAATGCTTTTCTCTGTGGGCTCAGGATCCCCTTATGCCTACTCAGTTTTGGACCAAGGTGTTCACTGGGGACTGACAGTAGATGAGGCCAAGTCAATAGCAAGAGAAGCCGTGTACAGAGCTACGTATAGGGATGCATATTCTGGAAACTGTGTAGACATGTATCACATCACGTCAAAAGGCTGGACACGCAGAAACCGGGAGGATTTGAAAGAGGAATATTACAGAGAAAAGGAAAAGCGAAGGCATGAGAAAAAAGAGAGACAGGATGTGACTTTTTCTGACTAAAGGCATGAAACAAACAAAAATGGCTTGGGAACCGAAAGGCAAACATTGGGGAGTATTTTGGAGAGACGTGATATGATGGCATCTTTGCAGCAGTTACTAAATTAATGAACAGGACAGGCAGTTGCATCCTCCAGGCTATTTCTCAAATGATTTGGGCATGCATATCGTTCTCTCTAATAAACAGCTGATGTTTTGTTTGTGCTGATGATAAAATGTATTCTAAGAGCACCCTGCTTGCTGGTATTTTGATTTAGATGTTAAAGCATTATGAATCATTTCAAGAATGTGAGATAATTACTACCTACTCCTGCATGTGGGTAAATCGCATAAACACAGAGAAGCAGAAAATGAATAGTGTAAAAATCTAAATGGCTGGAGGCTGAAGGTCATAACGTATTACTGTGTGTAAGGGAACACGTTTAGCTGCAGCAATAAACGGTAAAGGGTCTGTAAACTGATTTGTGCCTGCTGTCAGAGGACTTCTGAAGTTCCTCTGACACTTCAATAAATTAATGAATAAAAGGAATTTTGCTGCCTGTTCATTTTGTTTGAGCGCCGTGGTCATAAATAAAGCATAACTGTAATTACTCAACTGACAATGACTCTATATTGCCAAGTTTATTATGGTAAAAGGTACAGAGCTGTCCATCTTCATCCTCGGTGTTCAGCTATGTTCTCTAACTTCAGCGAAGAGCATGATGGGGAACGGTTTGCAGTGTAACATCAGTGTTATGGCACACTGATTATAGTACATGTCAAAATGTTGTAATGAAGTGTATGATGCCCTGTTTCCATATATTAAGTATTGCAATATATTGTATACGAGTGAGTTTTTTTAATGGCTAACATATGCATATGTGTGCAGCGAGCATGTCTTATGTGTTATTAACAGCAAAAATAAATTACAGTCTGGGATGCGTGACTGCAGCATCAGTGGGGATGTGCACTAGTACTAGTGTATGATTGACTGCAGCTGTGTGAGTAAGAGGGGAAAGCCTCCCATTCTCCCCGACCTCATGCATAATTCCCATCTTTGGAAGTTCATTAATGGCAGAATTATTGAGCGAGTGAAAACAAACAAACAAAATAGGAGAAAGAAAGCATTTGGCGGTCTACATTTTGAAGTCTTGCAGGGATCGACTCTTGGGAAAGCGAGTCGGTGTTATTTTTATAGCACCTTTAAAGAGCATATGTCACAGAGTGCTTCACAATGAGAAAAGGTTAAAAAGCAAAATATGAGCCAGCCAGACATTAAATGCACGCAGGCAGATAAAAACACAAGGCGAAACAACCTGAACCTAAATCTAAACCAATTTTTTTCGGCTGCTTTTTAAAGGTGCCTGCAGATCTGAAGTTTAAGAGGTTTCGCCTCAAAAGCACAGTCTCCTGTCATACTCCGAGACCAGGCAGGACTCAGATGCAGACTCAGAAGGCAGTTCGGAGAGTTTATTAACGGTGATGTGAAAAAGATATTTACAGTGCCTTTCAAAAAGGGGAAAACATCCACAGTATGTATCCAAGTCGATGGTCCGATAGGTTACACTCAGTCTTTAGACTCGATAATGAAACAGACTTTTCTCTCCAACACACACATCCTCCTCAAAGAAAACAGGGAAGGCTCCTGGACAGAAGAGCGAATGGTGAGAGGAGCAAACACAGAAACAGGTGAGCAGACTCACCAGATGAGGACCAGGTGAGTTAATTACCTCAGGTGTGCCAGTCCAGAGGTCAGGGACCAAGAGGATCTCTGAAAGGGCGCGCGCACACACACACACAAACAGACAGAGAGGAGAGAGAGAGAGCCAAGGTGGAGGGCGAGGGAAATTGGCAGGAGTACCAGGAGGACTGAAGGACTATGACAGTCTCCTTTCTTCTGGAGTCTGGAGCAAGAAAAGAAAACAAACCATCAAACCCTAATCAGAGGACCTCTCCCAGTAAACATTCTGACATTGAATGACGATTGTTTGCATGTCTATTCAAGCCATTCATGTCACATTATGATTAAAAACAGCTCCATAATGAAAGGTGTACAGATAATTAACCTGGCTTTCTGCCTAAAGTTCCTTCAGCAATGTTGACTTTCTAACAAGGACACCATAGACATAAAGGTAATCAGACAGAGCACTAGACAACAAGTGCATTAAAAATATAAAAGATGTGAGTTTACTTTTTTTATTAGGATTCGTTAATTTGTATTCTAGGGCTCAAAGATTATGGAAAAAATCGTAATCTGGATATTAAATCAAATATTCATTAACTTAGCAAGCATTGTGCATTTAGTGGAGTTTTTCAAAAGTGTCTTTTTACATGAGATTTCCATTATTCATCTGAAAAGCTAATAAATTAATGAGAAAAAGAGATGTCTGCCACTCCGCACGAACAGGTCCATGAGACATCTGCAAGTGCAGTCTGTGGTAACAGAAGCTCATGTATCAGCGGACTCGTGCACCTCAGGAAACCTGCAGTGAAGCCTGGGGGCAAAAGTGCTGGAGAGCTGAAGCCGATGACCAACCAACACCTCCTCCTCCTCCTCTCCTCATGCTGAAAGCAGAATAAGGATAAACCCTCAGTGATCCCAGGTGATAAGGAGACAAAGGCAGCTTCAGGCAATCACTAATGATCCCTCTACAGGATCACTTACAGCAACCTGCTTCTTCTAGAGAAATATTTTCGACCACAAACCTTCTTCTGTCATCTTGGCTCGAGTTAAACTAAAGTGTGAGCATGGTTGAGCTTTTAAGGGACGACCACTGTAAAGGCGGTTGATTCATAACACAAAACAACATGTTCATACCCCAAATTAATTCAATTAACTAAAAGTTTTTATTTGGATTATCTTGTTTTTGTAATCGTTAGAAGCCAATGTCAAAACTGGAATTCAAATCACAGCCTCTAATACGTAAGAAAGGGTATGACTGGACAACAGCTGGTTGGAAAGAATGTCACTATCTAGTCTAGTCATGTGTTTTATAATCACTTTGCAACTATGCAGGCAAAATGTGACCATTTTAGGCCAGTTGTCACTGAGTTTCCTGCTGGTATTCCTAAGCAACAGAGGCCTTTTCATATATAGAGGTATGTGCTGACCGTCCAAGGCTCCGAGAGCAAGACTTTTGAACTTGACTGAATTTAATAGGAAGCAAGTACAGAGCTTCGTGCTTTGAGGAGGAAACAAGGACAGAATAGTAAATCAAAGTTTTGAGTCTACAAGGAGAACTGAGTCCAAAATTTGAGCGAGCAATAGTGTTTCTCTTTGCTTGGCCTCTTCAAAGCTTTTTGTTCAGTTTTGGCAGTTTTTTACTTTCATGCAAACTGCAGCTGAGAGTGGAGCAAGCTCCACTAGAGCTGAGCAAAAAAGCACAATGTCACAGACCCAGCCTTACATCAGTACATCTGTTTTGTTTTTAGTTTTTTTTTTACTTTGAAAATATATGACCCTAACAACCAGAAGATTGCCAAAAAAGTCCCTGACAGCTTCCCCCCCCCTCGCAGGCTAAGTCGAGAACACGTTTTGTGCTTAGAAATCTGTCGCTGTGAGCTCTCACACGCTCAGCACTAGATTGATTACTGCCTGGCTTTGTTTTGTGCTGCCGAAGTAGTTTTGACATTAATGAACCTCCATAGATGCTGGTACAAGGGATGTGAGGAGTGACCTCAGGGTTGCACGCTTTCTTTCTAGTCATATCACCGAACACTTGTCTCATCACCACTTGTTTAAAGGCTCGCTTGTTTCTTAGTCATCAGACAGAATTCAGGCTAAGACATGATCAAAAACACGGTTTTGCAAACGAAGGCTGCACCCTGTAGATGATTACTTTTTACCTCATTCGGGTACTCAAACGGCATGTTCCTGCTGCTGTGTGAAAAACAAATTCTTCCAAATTAAAAACATCCAAAACAATTGAGGCATAAATCAAGCACAGAAAACATAAAATTGTAAGATTAACAATTTAGTATTCCTGTTTTTTGATGGTTTTGTTTGTCCTTGAAAGTTTGCACATTTCCTATTTTCTGATTCGAGTTACTCACCCCAAAGAAAAAAAAACAGTTACCCCAAAAATCAGCTTAAAATTTCAGATTGATGTGGTATATTGAAAACACATCTTAAACCGAAATAAAATATTCTATGAAGTGTGGCGAGGGTGGTAATTACAGTCCCACAAATGTTTTTAGCAAATGAGAGAACGCAGCTGGCGAAAATTCCTCTTTTAATGCATCTCCGAGTGACAATTTTCTGCTCCTGCTTTTAGGTGAAACAACGCGGAGAAATGCAAACTCATTGAAGTTGATTATGCAGACTAGCATTTAGGCAGATTAAACAAACACCACAGAGCTTTCAAAGAAGCCACAACACCTAACCGGGACCATACTGAAGGCAATTAAACAACACCTGCTATGTTTTTGAAGATATTTTGTCATAGCTGTAGATTATTTCAGCTGGGGGACGCAGAGGGACAGTCGTGATATTTACAGGGGACGCATTTGTTCCTACTAATAAAAAAATGAAAGAAGAATAACAATTAATAGTTTTAAAAACAATGCTGTGACAGTTCTCAGTGATGCACCGGTGCCATCAACTGGTGCAAACCTTTTTACTTCAGTTTCTTTTTAACACCCGGGACATGATTAGGAATATGATTATACACAGCGTTTTGATCTCAGTCAGCAGCAGAACTGATGTCTTCTCTCTTCTGGCTCTATGCACACACAGACAGGTCGATAACAATGAAGGTGCCAGAAAGAAAAAGATGAGAATCAATGTTAGAACATTTTTTCTCAAAAAAGTAAGTTGTGAGCTACTTTTTTTTCACCTTTTTGCAAGATAATACCGGCTGTCCTTCTGGTTTGGAGACAGACTATGTTACATAGGTGAGATGTATATGCAGCAGAGACAAAGTCAACAAGGTGCTGGAGACGTTCCTTAGAGATTCTGGTCCATATCGACACAGTTGCTCCAGATGTCTCAGCTGCACATGCATGATGCTAATCTTCCGTTGAATCTGATCCCAAAGATGCTTTATTGCATTGAGATCTGGTGACTGTCGAGGCCATTTATGTACAGTGAACTTATTGTGATGATCAAAAAACCAGGTCGAGAGGATTTCAGCTTTGTGACAAGAGGCGTTATGTTGTTAGAAGCAGGTATTAGAGAACAGGTACACCGAGGTCATAGCAGGGATGGATATGGTCAACAACAATACTCAGGTAGGCTGTGGCATTTAAAAGATGCTTCAATGCTAAGTGAGCCAAAAGTGTGCCAAGAAAATATCCCCAATTAGACCCCCAGCAGCAGCCAACATCCCTGATATGAGGCGGGATGGATCCATGCTTTCATGCTGTTTACGACAAATTCTAACCCAGAGTGGTTATTTAAGTTACTGTTTCCTTTTTATCAGCTCGAAGCAGTCTGGCCATTCTCCTCTGCCCTTTGGCATCAATAAAGCATTTTCACCAAGGGACCTGCAGCTGGATATTTTCTCCTTTCCGGACCCTTCTCTGTAAACCCTAGAGATGTTTTGGTGGGAAAATCCCAGCAGATCAGCAGTTTCAGATACAGTTAGTCTGCCACTGATAATCCATGCCACTTTCAAAGTCATTTAAATTACCTTTCTTCTGTTTGTTTCGACTTCAGCGGGTCTAAATGCCCGAATGCACTGTCACGTGACTGGATAATTAGATAGTTGCTAAGAAGCAATTAACGAGGTATACCTCAAAAAGTGACTGCTGTGTGCACGATTCCTTAAAATCACACATAGAACTAGAATTTTAAACTCAAGCTGAAACATATCTGAGCTACTGAATATGAATTGACAAATTAAAGTAATTCATCACGGACACGTGCTGTCACACGCACATTTGAGCAGGTTCCACCAACAAAAAGAAAAATGCACGAAAGCAGCTTGATATCACACTGAAGTGTCAATTTGCTGCACTCTGACTCCCCCTGCAAACGGCAAGAAGGACAGAAGACTTAATCATCTGCACATTTGTGTTGACTCAGCAGGGATAATATTAAATGAGAAAAATGGGGAATGATTTGAATTCAACACAAAATGCCTAAGAGCCCTGACTGCATGATATTTCACCACATGTTTACCTGAAACCTGTTTTTTTGTGTCTTCCACTGTACTAATAAATACTTTGTCTGCAGAGGTGATGCAGAACCCCCCCCCAGAATGAAGCAAATTAAGCGTCTGATACTAAGAAATTCCTGGGGGAGGACCCCTTGTTCCATTATATGTTGTCACCAATGCTCATGCGAAATCTATAGCCATATATTTTGTCCAAATACACCACAGTGAGACTAACAGTTTGTCTTTGTGGCACTCAGTGGCCGCTATTTCAAAAATAGTAGGCTTTTAGAGTGACCATGGTCGTTGTGTGATAGTTACAAAGTAATGGAGAGAGGGAAAATAGAGAGCGGTATACCCAGAGAGAGGGACGGAGGAAGGGAGGGAGGGTTAGACGTAGAGAGAGAGAGCGAGAGAGAGACTGGGCTAAATGGACAGACCTCACGTTGAGCTCAGATGAACCTCGGCATCCTTTCCCACGTTGGATCATTTCAGCCCCGTTAAACCGGAGGACCACCGGAGCAAAACCGCAAACACACGGTAAGCTCCTCTCATAATTGACTTTTTTTTTTCAAATCTTCAAAATTCAGTAGTTGACACAGACAAGTTTCCAGCCTTCGGCTCAGCTCAGCTCTCCACTTTATCGTCCAAATTCTCGGTTTTATTATTTTTTTGGGGAGGCTTTTAACCGGGTCGAGGCGGTTTCCAACTGTTTCTCTGTCAGTTTGAAGCTGTTTGTAGTAGATATCTGCGAGCTGTTTAGGTGAAATAATGGTGGGCTGAGAGAAGGAGAAGGGTCTGGAAAAGCAGACAATTATTTTGGGTGACGGAACTGAGAGCCAAGCTTTGACAGATGGTACGGATGACGCCGTGCTTCCCCTCTTAATTTCCCGGATAGGTAGGTAATTTTTGTCTATGTGTGTGCGCGCGCCGTTCGTACTCACCTGCCGCGTGCACTTTGGCGCGGGGACGCTCGCTTGCAAAAATGAACGAGGTCGCTGGACCTTGGTTAAGTTGCCGAAAGCGGAATTTTGGGGACGTTGCGTTCATTATAATAGTTAGCCCAAGTGTGTAAATCACATTAACATGCATCAAGTAGGTCATTTTTCTGGCTTCTTCCAACAAGACAAGGTCATGCTCCGGGCTGTTTAGTGTATCTCTACTAGATATGCTAATGAGCGGTCCAGATGTGAGTGTGTGCGTGCATGTGGCCGGGTTTGTGTGTATCCGTGACCAAGCGGCTGTGTCACGTGTTGTGGCGAATGCAATATCAGAGCCGATCAGGGAGAAACAGTCCCATTTGTCCCACTGTACGAAAATTTGGCTGCAAGTCAGCAGGGGGCGCTCATGAGATGGTGCTCATTGACTACAAATGAGTGGAATTACGTGGCTAAAAGTATTATGTCTCATTCTACCTGAAAAAATAAGAAAATCACATTATTGTTTTAGCTTTTTCTAACACGGTATCAATATTTTTCTGAAGTGAACTAAATAGCAGTGCATATGCCCTTGCGTTTTTCTTATAACAAAGGCGATTTTTTCCGATAAAAAGCTAGAATTTTCCAATATTATTACAGGTCACACTACCTTAATGGCACCCAGTGACAGACGATAAATAGTTCGCAGATAGTTACAGTTAACCATGAAAGATTTTGATCAGCTGGTTGTGCTGGCCAAAATTAAAATTCTCTGCAAATTTCTCATGTTGCAGTGTGAAATCTGTAATACTTAGAGAAAACCTTTTTACTTGAGTGATTACAAAAACAATGTTAAAATGGACCTGCACCCCTTCTGTCAAAAATATGGTAAAAAGCGTTCCAAGAAAACTATTTGCCCCATTACATTTTCTACAGCGCCACAGGGCTCCATTTGTTCTCGACTTTCTCAAGAGCGCCCCCTATAAAACAGGGATGCGCGCAGTGTAGGAGTTGACTATCATATTTCAGATTCTCTGGTACTATCCTTTCTTGATTTCAGTGTAACGTCAGACATTACACTGCCTCTTCACATGACAAATAAAACATGGCTAAAAACTTACTTATCACGGGGCATTTGCTCACTTAAGCCGTCTAGTGTGTCAAACCTTGACAATATTGAAGCGACTGATGTGCTGAGTACAGTGGGCCTCTCTTCGCCAGTCTGACTTGGATAGACTTAAGAGATTTCCCTGTGTGCACTGAGCCAGCGAGAATGGATGAGAGGTCTGTGGGCATTAAGACGAATGGCAAAAGGAGGGTAAGCCAGAGATGTTCAAATGGAGCAGAATCTGTCCACATACTGGATGTTTAAGCCACCCATCGCCCCTCACCCCCCTCCCCAGTGTACTTCCACTACCACTTCCCCTGCTCTCCCTCCTTTATGCCCCCATCTCCTGTTTTTTTTTTCCCTATGTAAGAGGCCTGACATGCACAGGCTATTTTTAATAAAAACGAAATAGCCTTGTTGCAGTGAAGCATCTCGATGCAGAGTGAAGGGAGACTGAAACAGCGATTTGCAATTTAGAGCTATGTCACCACTCATCATTCCATTCTGAGCCAGCAACAGCAAATCGTCCTCACGCTTTCATCCTCTATCCCTGCCGTACATTTCACACATATCTTACACACACACACTTACTCTAAAGACTTCAAACAACGGTGAATGACATGTACTGCTGGCAACATGGGTTTTGGACCAAAGCTGGCAGAGAGAAATGTAAGCCGTAAGCTCAGTCTATGCTAATGCACAATAGCTGAGGAAGACAAAAGTGTTTTGGAAGAGCCACTTTTTGTATTTCTGTAGATTTGGGAAACTGGCAAACCGATGCAGAAGATGAACATGAAGCATTACATATGGATGACTTGGTAAATTTGGTGCGCAAAGTGAAGCAAAAATAATCAAGTGTAGATTGCCATTTGAGGGAAAATAATGATATAAAAAGGGCAGAAATTACTTAATATTTCCTGTGATCAAAGCCTAAATTGTCTCTGTTCTCAAGTGTACTTCTTTAAGTGGGTCACTATCTGCAGAGAAAAAGAACATTGGTTTGATTTTAATGTGCCCATGCAGCATATCGTTTTGGATATATCAGAAAATGTTGGGGTTAAGAAATGTTCTGGTTCATATTATAGAAACCATCAAAGCCTGCTGCATTTCTATAGGCCAACTTTGTGCCATGTTCCCTCAAAATTTATTTTTAAGTACTCGGTGCGCCGCACATTTATTAAGTCAGATGAGGCCAGGGGATTTAGTCTTCCCAGTGTGCACTGTATTTTATGTCCTCTAGCCAAATCATTGATAATTTGCATGAAATGCAGGGAAATCTCTACATTATTTTTAAGAATTTTAACTTCCGAATCTGTTCAGAAGAGAAACGCACGCATGAAAACTTTATTTACATATTTTGTTTGAAGACTACCTCCCTGTGTACCCATGACTCATGTAATTTGCTGTGCAAAGATGATAATGCACGCCTCCATGCATGCATAAAGGTGAAAGCAGCTGTCAGGACATCCGTTGCAGGGAAAAAGTGAGGCAGAGTGATGGATCCATGTGGGACATGGATGCAAAAAGCACCGTCATATAGTTTTGGATCTTGTTAAGTTGCTGGCACTTTGCACTGCATCAAGTTTCAAAGATCAATGATCAGAGATCTGACTCAAATACTGACAAAAAGCAGATCATTAAACTTTAGGGAAATGAGGACAAGTCATTGATTAAATTATTTATGAGCCTAATTAATCTCTTAAGGGGAACTTCTTTCAGAACTGGGCACTGAAGCATGGGTAGGCCATCTTTAGGGACGGCATCAATCACCTGCTGTCCAGGCAATTGTGTGTGACAAGGAGCAGTAAAGTACCTGAGCTCCACCTCATCGCCGTACCTTCAGGCTCTAAATTAATTGAAACTTTTTAGGACCACACTTACCTTTTTGAGAATGAGATCAATAACCAGAATCACACAAACGCCAATGAGATGAATGCCATCAACAGTATCAGGTACAAAGTGAACTGTCCTTTTCAGGTTATTTCTTATGAGACATAATTATCAGAGTTTCTGTTCAAACTCACAGTTATTTGCGCAGCAGCTGGCAGAAGGCTCAGATTAGCAAACAAAGCTGTTCAGCAAACAACAGAGCAAACATTTATCTTTAAATATGTCCTAAAAAATCTCGTCTTTATATAATGAGTATGATCGCAGACTTTTTTTTGTGTCTTTTCACTTCTGTATCTTAAAACACTTGTTTCTTATAATAATGAATACAGTCAAGATCACACTAATTATGTCTTCTCTCAGGTGATCCTCTGCAGCATGTGCACTGCATGGGAATATGTGAGCAAAGAAGCCGAAATGAAGACAAACACCAGGGAGAGGGGCGGAAGAACTGAAGCGGGGGAAGGACGAAGGCATGCTGGAAATAAACCATCATAAAAACCGGCAGCTGATCAGCCCTTTGTCAGCCATTTCATGAGACAAACTGATCGGTGAACCTCAGCAATGGCAGCACATGTTGTGCTTCTTTTTCTTTTATTCTGCAAAGGCGAAATGAGTGGCATCTCCGAGGCTGTCGGCCTTTCAGAGGAAGATCCGGATTCTCAAGTAATATCAGACAAAAAGCAACAAGTTTTACATCATCCAAAGTCCCTGGACAAAATTTTTATTGGAATCAAAGAATTGGAAAGCCATGTACAGGCTTCAGAGAGTGATGTAAGAACTCTGCCAAATGTGGCTTTTCAACTAAATGACGGAAACGCTAATGATTCTGACTTTAAGAGCAATGCAGCAAAGCAAATCGACAGGAGACTTAAACCTCCAGATTCTTCTGCCAAACCTCTTATACCTAAACATAGCTCTGAACTCAGTGTGAACCGTGAGAAAAGGAACAATTTGACTAATGGAGAGGTTGAAGGTGTAATTAATGATCACAGTGTAGTGCCAAGCTCAGAGGAGGAGTACGCTCTCCAGCCTCAGCTCTATTTGGAGACAGGTGTCGGTGACGTTCAGCCTGAGAGGCTACGGGGCCTCTCTAAATGGGTCACAGAGTCTGAACATAGTCAGTCAGAGCCGTACCTGCTGCCACACTCTCGCCGCCGTAGGAGCTGGCTCTGGAACCAGTTCTTTGTGATTGAGGAGTACAGAGGGCCTGAGCCTGTGCTCATTGGACGGGTAAGCTGTTGGCACAACCAGTCAGCATGCACATGTGAATCACCTGAATCTCACTGTATCCCAACATAAATCTAATTTGCGCCTTATTTTTGAGAACCAACAAAGATTTTTGCAAGCACAATCATTTTTATAGATAAGTTATACTCGTGCGAAGGGTTTAACTGGAGCAAACAAAAATCTCTCCTGTGCTCAATGCATTCATTTACATAAATCTTTTCTGTTCGCAGTGCGTTCATTTATTTACATGTTTCTCTTTGTCCAAATAATTTCACAATGACAACCTTTCCACTCTGCTTCATGTATTAGCTCTCTCATCCTCAGCTCCGTGTGTCCCCAAGGATCCTGTATGAGCCTCATTCACCGTTCATACACACAAATCTGTGCTTAAAACCTGCGTACAAATATACTACACGCAAAGCAGGGATTCATTAAAATTTTACTACCTGTAATTATTTACGCTCTGCAAAGTAGAAATGCCCAAGATTACATATAAAGTATATGTACAGAAATAACGAGGTCCTGGACATACAGGATGACATAAACACATATGTTTAATAATGTTTAGTACATTAAAGCCACTAAAAGAAAAGGGTTCAAAAGAAAACAATGTTGAAAGCTATTAATTTGCACTGGCCAAATATATTAAACATAAAATTGATGGGCTGTCATCCTTGCTGGATGTTATCACTTTCCCACATATGGCTTTTGTCCAATGACTGGCTATCAGTCCTTTTCCTCCACCTGTTTTCTTCTGTTTCCTTCTAGTCTGTCTTCTATTCATGATTTATCATTTCATCCTCTCTTATTACATCTTTTGTTTTTCTAAATGAACCAGCCACTAACGTTTGGTCTTAGTGAACAGATAATTCTCCACCTAAGCAGATTGTCAGGAAATTTGGCCAACAATTTTTGTATATATATAAAGCCTATTAATTATTTTACAGCTAACTGACTTATTAGTCATAATAGGAAACTCAAAATTAAAAGACAATGTTAAACTCCATATATGGTTTTGTGCATATTTGCCGGCCAATGTTGGATTTTTTGAGCCAGAAGTCATTTATTTGGATGAGAGGGTGACGTGCTAAGTTTTCAGCTAACACTTGAAATCTTGGTTAGAAAGCTTAAACTGTATGGGCTCAATGCACACCCACACATATTTTTTAATTAGCGCTAAGTAATGGTCCAAAAAATGCATTACAATGTCCTCGGACATTTCTGGAGTGACTTCACACAGTAGGTCATATTATTGATTATATAAATCCATTAAAAACAGCATAAACAGTGGAGCGGTTCAGTTCAAAGATTCACATTATCCGAAGTTGAGCCTATTAGACTACTTTTGGCTAAAGCTCCCTTTGTTGGTACATTCATCACTTGTCTGGGCATTTATTTCGCAGAATTTGAATTAGTGAGCTTTCAAAAAGACATTTATTGCAAACTTAATGAAGTACAGACAGAAATGTATAAAATTAGGTGTATAACCAGTACCATAAAATACAAAAAATATGTGTGTGTCTGCTTACCTTTGGCAACACTTTAATGCATGTATGTCACCAATAAATACTGAAGTACTATAAATTCATTTGTAGGAAAATCAGTCATAAATAAATCTCCTACTCAAATTTTGATTATAAAAATTGCTAATTTTTGCCTCATGTTATTCACAGAGCTTTTACAAGGACAATGTTTGGATATGGGTAACCATGCATATTAAGAAACTATACACTCACCATAAAAAAATATGTGAGCAATCTACTGTCCTCTGCCACTTTGTTAGGTACACCTGTTCAGCTCATCTAATAAGCCAGTTGCTATGATAGCAATTCAGTAAAGACATGGTCAAATGTCTTGTTGGTCTGTCGGTCAGAGAACACGAGCCAGACTGCTTTGAGCTAATACGAAGGCAACAGTAATTCACATAAGCAGTGATTACAACCAGTGTATGCAGAAGAGCATCTTTAAATGCACCACACATTGAACCTTGAGGCAGATGGGCTACAGCAGCAAAAGACTACACCGGGTGCCACTGCTATATAGAATAATGGGAAATTCACACCGACTCACCAAAATTGGCCTGTAGACGATTGGAAAAACGTCACGTGGTCTGATGAGTCCCAATTTCCATCTTGTCTTGTATCACACTTCAGGCTGATAGTGGTGGTGTAATGGTGTGGGGACTATTTTCTTGGGAGACTTTATGCCTCTTAGTACCAACTGAGCATTGTTTAAATGCCATTTTCAACCTGAGCATTGTTGCTGATCATGTCCATTCATGACCTTTATATCATATCCTGCATGACCACCGTGTACCGCTTTTCTGACAGTTACTTCTAGCAGGATAAGACACGGCGTCACGAGCTCGTATAATCTTAAACCTTAATAGCCTCCACAGTTATCAGATCTCAATCTGATCGAGATGTAGGATGGGATGTGATGAGATGAGATTCCCATGGCGGATGTGCAGTCGAGAAGTCAGCTGCAACTGACATCGGATGCTATCATGTCAATAGGGTACGAAAGTTCGGAAGGTAAAAGGTGTTGCAGCTAATTACTAACGAAGTGTATTTATCTTCTTAGCATTACGAAAATTTCTGTCAATTTACAATTCATGTGCTTGCAAAAAAAACAAACAAACCCCAAAAACATGTTTGCAATGGTAAAAATGTTCCAGTGCATGCTCGAAAATGAGGCACAGATCAGATCACACTGTTTATGCGTCACCATCCCCACTTGTCAAGTCATATACTTGAGTTTTTACCATCGGCACACCAGCAAGCCTCAACTGCTGCCTGTGTCGCAACATGAAGAGTGTCTGAGATGATTTAATCCACAGCACACCTGAACCATTCAATCCCAGGGGTTTACTTGTAGCACTTCACAGTTAGGAGCTCCACGCTAATGCAGCTGCTGGCAGCTACAGCATACTCAGAGTTGGATTATATCAGCTGTAACGCTAACAGGGAATTCTGCCAACCACTTTGTAGCTCGCAGTATACTTTATAGTGACAGTCTAGATTGGATTCTTACCAGTGCGGTATACACCTCATAAATGTTTAATCTTCCACTGTGGTTGTTATTGGTACAGTCAGGGAGGGGTGTTAAAGCAATCAATAGACACGCGGGACTGTTTATTTCTCTGCGAGTAAAGTCTTGATGTTGATATTCATGTAATAAAGTATGCTTCCGTTGTGAGGAGGTCGGAAGCACAGTGTTTTCTCTCAGAGGTAGCTCATTTTGTTTGCCAGAAATAGAGACAAGATCATGTCAAAGCCATTGTCGGTGCAAGGTTTGAGGTTAGCTATCAACAGTTCAAATCACAGGTGCCACCACCCGTGCGAAGGAAGAAAGAATTTCTCTTCCAAGGAAAGCAGTGTGAAGCAGATATAAACCCGGAGGTGTATGTACTGCATGAGTGAGAGGAGGGGAAAATTGAGATTACAGAGTGAGAGAGAAAGTGACAAAGGGATTGGAAGAGACAGTTCCCTCTTTTTCTTGCTTTGCTTGTACAGGGTGGATAAATTTCTTCCCCACAGTGTGAGTGTTTTTCCATGCTGACTGAAGCGCAGCAGGACTGAGCCAGCAATTAGACAGTGAGGAGAGGAGGTCTGGATAGAAAGTGGGAAGCGAGGGGGGGTTGGGGTGGGGGGTGGGCGAGGTGGGCACAGACTCTGACAAAGATGTCTCTCGTGGTGAAGTGTGGGATCAAAATCAAAGCTAGCTTTAAAGAAGAAAGGAGGGAGAAGGGGGTGGGTAAGAGATGAATAAAAAAAACTCTGAATCCCTTATCTAGCAATTTGTAGGGTATGCTATCATGAGTATGTATAATCCCAACTTCATCCTTCCAACACATGCACATGACATATACACACACAATGTACACTAATCTTATATTTTTCCTTGATCTCTGCTTGAATGCTTTGCTGTGGGACAGACAATAGTCTTTAAATCTGCAGTTTAAATACATTTATGTGTATGTTTTCTATCACATATTCTTGCTTTAAGGTGGGCAGCTATCTTAACCACACAAATGACTCTATGCTAATCATTATGTAGGCAATTAAATTTGTCTATTTTTGTGTTGCACAAACAATTTTTGTGCCACAAAATGAATAAGCCTGGCAACAATCATGTGAAATTGCTTTGCACATTTGTAAACAGACAATGTTGCAGCTGCAATTGAAAGTCAAGGCTCTCATGAGTATCTAAGGTCCACTGTAAAGATTGTGAATAAGCCTTGTGGATTATGAACATGTGCAGATGCGCCTTGAGGATAGAGGGATGTGAAGGTTCTCGGTCAGAAAGCTCAGTGTGATGAAGGCTGAGTAATCTCTTTAGCTTTCTATTTTTGTGTGTTTGGCCTTTTACCTATCAAGCTCACACTAATATCCTCTGTGCCATTAAATACCAAACCAGTATTCTGCACCACGGAGCAAAACAGCCAGACAGAGTGAGAGAGCGAGAAAGAAGGAGAAACGCGAGCAGATGGGCATTCTGAGTAAGCGAGGTAACTTGATGAAAAGAGAGAAAAACAAGGACTGGAAAACGAGGTGGTTTATAAGGTAAAAGCAAGTCAGGCAGATGGATTTACGAGAAGGGGAGGAAAGAGACAGATGGATAGAAGAGACAGAAAGATTTACAGATGGATAGTGCTTGAGTTAGCAGAATGCATCTGCGAACATACATATATGACATTTGCAGCGCCACTGTCCACACTGATGTGGATTTGCCCTCAACAAACCCCCGATGGCGTGCTTGGTCCATTGAGTTAATTAGCTGTATGCATCAGTACTCATCCCCGTCCCATATGTATCTTCCACACCTGGTGCCATTCATTTCAGATTCAGTGAGCCCATCCTGCCTTGACATAAATCACCCATTTCACATAGTCAGGTTTGCAGTATCTGCTAAACAAATGCAAGTGTTAATGAGTGATACCTGCATCAGCATCTGTAGGTAATGTTGCATGAAGGTGTTACAGCCTTTTACTCTGTATGTATTTGTTTTTCCAGCTGCACACGGATATGGACAAAGGAGACGGGAGCACTAAATACATGTTGGAGGGAGAGGGAGTGGGCTCTGTGTTTGTAATTGACAGCAAAACAGGCAACATACATGTCACTAAGTCTCTGGACCGAGAGGAGAAAGACCAGTATCGTCTCGTCGCGACTGCTATGGACCGCGAGACTGGCCGAGCCCTGGAGCCGTCCTCTGAGTTCATCATCAGAGTTCAGGACATTAACGACAACCCACCCGTCTTCCCCAATGAACCCTATGTTGCCATGGTGCCGGAGATGGCCAACATAGGTATGCAGCAAACAACATTAAAGTGGAACCAAACATAATCTCCTGAGAGGTGACAAAATGTTAGCAGTGTTTTACCCAACAAAAGCTTTGTTCTGCTTGAATTTCTGTCACTTACAGAGGAAAAACAAAACAGACACGGTCTTAATAAGTCGTTCGCTATTTCCTGTGTAACATATACTCCATTCTTCACTCTGTAGTCAGCGGAAAATCTCAGACATTGTTAACAGGTGTCGAGAAATACACTCGTAACTTTTGCATTTCTTAAAGACCATCGCTAAGGCGCCCCATTTAATGGTATTGTGGAACTGTTAGCAAACAACAATTTTTGATTATCTGTTAGTCAACTGTGGAAAATTATATCAATCACAGTAATAACATAATGAGCTGTAGGGATCTGACCAAAAATATATCATACAGACATATCATACAACACCAAACCGTTTGCCTAGCCTCTAAAATGTGAATTGAGTAAGCATCCAATGTCTTGTTAACTACAAAGACAAATGTCATACAAAACAATAAACTCGCTAAGCACAGCTTAGCTGGCCAAAATATCAGATGTTGCTATAATTATTTTTTTGCACCTTTAGTTGAAAAGCTAATGCTTGCTATATACCCTGTTGTTGGAAACACAGTGTCCGTTACTCATACCTTTATGAATTGTCCACATTCAGAAACTGTTATAAAATATTAACTTTTTAAAAAATGCTTAATTTCAATATAAAAGCTCAAAGTAGAAATTTGGATATTTGACTTGTCGGTCCATCTTTTATATACAGCTTATGCTTCCTTCTATCAAGGCTAGAAAGAATGAATACTTTAAAAATATTTCTGCTTCATAATCACCTCGCCAGCTGTCTATTCATTCTCCCAGTATCCTGCAAACAATCATGTTTTTTGCCAAAATGTGGATGTGGCTGAATGCACTTCTACTGGCAACATTTCAAGAAGAGAAATTGTGCAATATTCTAATTGGGTATGTATCTGTATTTATTCAAACAGCATATGTATTTTGGAATTTTGTGTGTGTGTGCGTGTGTGTGTCTGTGTTGTGAGACAGCAGAGAGTTGGATTATATTTGTTCAGTTTTCGGGGGAAAGTATTCCTGCTACACGGCTCATTAACCAGCCACCTGTTTTAACGTTCTTAATATGAAAGAGTCCATTGACCAGTCATCTGTATCATGCCTCCCCTCTTCTACAGGCACGTCAATAACCCAGGTCACAGCCAGAGATGCTGATGATCCAACATATGGAAACAGCGCTCGGCTGGTGTATGCCATCACTCACGGCCAGGACTTTTTCTCCGTGGACCCTGAGACAGGTCTGTTGATATCTTCCAAAGTGCGGCTCAACCTTTTTAAAAGCTCTTGCATAACCTGACTCTTCTGCTGATGTTTACACTTCACATAGCTAATCCCTGCACTGCTCTCACTACATATATATATTTGTGTGCTGTATCCTTTTCCACCATATGTCCAGTGTGGATAAGAACATTTGTATGTTCCTGCATTTTCCGTGATCTATTCAGAAACAGAAGTGGCCTGAAGTCACATGTGTGCAGCTTCCTAATTCTAAAATATGTGCGTCTGACTCGCGCTGATGGTAATTCAAAGAGGCGCGGTGTCACTGTGAAATCTGTTGCTGTTGCGATTTTGTTGCTGCATGTCCTGCTCTCCTCTCCACCAGGCGTTTTGCGGACGAGGGTACCTGACATGGACAGAGAGACTCAGGATGAGTATCTGGTCGTCCTCCAGGCCAAAGACATGGGGGGCCATCTTGGCGGATTATCGGGAACTACGACCGTCACAGTGAGGTTGAGCGATGTCAATGACAATCCCCCTCACTTCAGAAAGAGTAAGCAGATCACCACTTAACTGTTGGCTACTTTCAATATCTGTCGCTCTAGGATGTAAGTGTGTGTGTGACATTACAACGATGAAACATCTTCTTGTGGCATTTGTGACAGCGGTTTGATATTTTAGCCTCCTTTGGGTCCCAGTCACTTTGACAGATTGATCTAAAGACCTAAAGCCCTAAACAAGCTAAACAGCTTGTCAGTCCACTCTGCTCTCTATTTTATGCACTCTTCCTAATCATTGTTTTTAGCATCAATTGTAATCACATAACCTTTGCCAAGACTACCATTAACGTTCATATAAACACTCCCATTCGGTCCCTGAGGTTTAAATGGATTCTGGCTTGACGTAGAAGAGTGAAAGATCATGTCCACTTTTCTTATCCAAGCTTTTCCCTGTTCCATGATATTAATATTTCATCTTAAAGTTCAGTGCTTTCTGCTTCAATAGACAGTAAAATCACTGCAGAATGTGTCTAACACTTTGAGACACATACTGCATTTTCCCTGTATACTACTTCATCTTTGCTGGCTTTTTCGTCTTCTTCATCTCGCAGACAGTCTATGCTTACCGCTATTCGTCTTAATGTTTAAAGCCCCTTCTCCTCACGTTGATAAATTGTTCTGCAATACAATGGTTTATGGAAGCTATTTAATATTTCCAAATGTCAGCAGTCTGTTATTTATTTACTGATATCTGACTATATCTTCCCCTTCTTACTGCAAGTCATTATTTTCAGTTTGACAATAATGCCACAATTTACGCAAATGGCTCATTTAGTTTTTGAATGCAAGAGTGGAATATTTAAATGTTCTTCATTCTGTGGAGGAATTGAATGATTAACAATCAGCAAGGTAGAGCCGCTTTGATTAAAATGAAAGCATTTGCCTAAATGTGCCATGCAGGATTACAAGATATGCAAACGTCACCATGAGAAGTAAAAAAGACCTGCCTCAGATCGCTGTGCCTGCTTTCACGCCTGCTAAAGAGACACGCTCTAATCCTAACTAAACATAACAGAAAAACAAATTAACTCTGTAATTCTCTTTTTAATAAATACAGCTCATTCATTGCAAAGAGGGAAATAACTCCAATGAATTTGAGGCTTTAGAGTCTTTTTACTGTGTCTTCATTACTGATGGGATTTATTAGACAAGTGTAGCACCAGGGCTGCTAAACTGATTTGAGTATCAATTGTGTTGTAGTTTTAAAAAGTCAGTTTCCCAGAACACTCAGTAAAATGTTACTGATGGATCTTCATTGTGGTCAGTCAAGGAAGTAAACTTTACATTTGCGTAGTTTGACTCATCAAATGTTTGACGTTTTTGCTTTGTGAAGTAATTTGAGCCTTTTTTAAAAATCAGTCAAAAAAGAGAAAATGCCTAAATTGCTGAGCCTAATTTGAACGTCCATGTCAGCGTTGATAGCAAAGGTTAATGACCGCGCTAGCTGCTTCGACATATATCCGATACTTCAATGGTTTTTAAAATGTGAATCGCATCGTTCTACGATTTGTACAAAACACAGCACGAACACTCGGTGCAGGACACAGGACACAGTCCTTGATTTCAGATTTTACTGATTACTTTGAGATTACTACATGCTCCAGCTCTACTTTGTAACTCAGAAAACCTTATGTCACCCGAACCTTTCAGATCACAGACTCATTAACTGTTACTGTTAAAAGCATTCACTCGTTTAGCCCCAAAAGCTGTGGAACAAAGCTCCTCTTACCGATTGTGCCTTTTTGTTACACTTTTAATGTTTGTTAATTATATATTTTTATTTTGTGAAGGCCTTTGTAACATTGGTTTAGAAGGGCAGAAATGTCAAAATTGAGTATTATAAGTGTATTATTAAATTAGTAGCCTGTACTAATGAAGGACACTCGGGATAGTTTCAAACAGGCACTTCGGTGTGAAGTTTCTCCTGTGCAACTTTTTCTACAGCTCAGCTCAGCAAGGTGAAAATGTAGATTGCCTCAAAAAGAAAATTCCACACTAAATTTCCAGTCGCTTTGAAGATATTCACCTAGTGTGACGTGATACGAGCTTTAGTTGAGTCTTGAAATTCATTTTTCCACTGAGAACTATGACTGTCGTGGCCCAATTCTTATCCTGGAATTGCATAAGTAGGCAATCTGGATCTGTTCATTAATTACAGCAGCTAATACTTAATACATGCTGAAAATAATGGCCTTTAAATCTGTCCATGAAATATGTGTACATGTGCATGTTTTTGCATGTATCAGATTGAGCCAATGACGCTGTCGTCATCAGCATTCAGTGGCAGTACTGAAACTGTTAAACTCTCTGTTTTCCTCCCCGCAGGTGAGTGGTCCTTCTTTGTGTCAGAGCTAGCGGCACCAGGTGTGGAGGTGGGTTGTCTCACTGCCACTGATCCTGATCTGGGAGAAAATGCACAGCTGCAGTTTACCATCCTGGACACTGAGGAGGCTGAAATATTCAACGTAACTGGAAGAGACAAAGAGGCTGTCATTGTGCTGAACAAGGTGAGTGACTGGACGCAGCTGCAGCAGAGGTGTGCAAAACAGCTTTACTTTATTGACTATACCAATTTTCATAATGGCTTACTATTTGAAGCTGTATGTAGGTGTTTATGCTTAAATAGCCACATAATGAGGAAAACATCTCCAATTTGCAACATTTGCGGTTATTAAACAAATGTGCTTTGGTCTGGTATTTGCGAATTAATTTTTTATAAGCAGATAAACACTTCAGCACCCCACTCAAGCTCGCACTGTTGCTGATAGGTTCAGACTCCCAGGGCTCTACTATTTGCAATTAATGAGTAACAGTGAACGAGTAATCAACTGTAGCTCACTTGGAAGTGTTAAAAGCAGCCAGTGTGAAGTTGTCTTTTTACTTTTAGGGCTTTTAAAAGCAGTGGACATTCAAACATAATTATTGCACTTTGGAATCTTAAATTAAGAGGTTGCAAAGAGTGTAGTAAGACGAGAGGACGATGATCAATTACCAAGAAATGTGTGAAAGCCAGATAAAAAATGAAAGTCCAAAATGGAAGATGTATATTACACTCAAGAGATAAAGAAAAGTGAGAAAAGTATCCTAAATGAATAATGAGATTTTGTATGTGGGAAGTAATAAACAGCATATCTATATTTCAGCCATATACTGTATCAGGGCTCTGATAAAGAGAAGAAAGAAAGAAAGCCAATGAACTGTCACTGCTTTATTCTTCGTTCAACAGATCCTGGATTATGAAATGCGTAATTCGTATCATTTCTTAGTGGAAGTTACAAACCCTATAGCGGATTACCAATACATAAAAAAAGGTCCCTTTAAGGACCAGGCAACAGTCCAGGTCATGGTCCTTAATGCTGATGAGCCACCACGATTCTCCCAGGCTCTGTACCATCTGAATGTTTCCGAGAACTGCCCCCCCGTCTGCTCTGTTGGTGGGGTCTACGCCGTGGACCCAGATACAGGACAAAGCACCAACATTAGGTAATTATCACACTGACACTCTTTCATTTAGTCGCTCACTCAGGGCTCTCTTTGCCCTTCCTATTCTTGATGGTGCCTATTACTTTATCTCAGGTACTCCATCGATCCCCAGTCAGACCCCGAGGCTCTGTTCCGCATCGACTCTAACACCGGCTTTATCAACACTGTGATGGAGCTGGACCGTGAGCAGGAGCAGTGGCATAATATCACTGTCATCGCCACACAGAGGGGTATGTCAGACCTTCTGCCCTCGGGCACTCTGAGCAGCAGAGCTCACCAAAGTCATCTTTCACTGAAAGCACTGCCTGCAGTTGGGAATACAAAGTGTGTAGTAAAAATGATAGAATGTCTGTGCAAATTTTTTAACATTAGTGTCAGTCTCCTTTTTTTGTTTCTTTTTTTTTTTTTTCAGATAACCAAA
>VUQR01011381.1:0-29769 GCA_015108515.1 Hemichromis elongatus
AACATCTGCCCCGGTTCTGTGTTGCATCTATGAGTCTGAAACCTGGTAAGCTTATGTAAGATATGCAGATGTACAAAAAAGTCTCTTGGAGCCATATCCCAAATCCAACAGGAAGTCAGCCATTTTCAAATTAAAGTGTAATTTTGGCGACATTTTCCCCTATTTTCAGGCCTCGTACTTTGACGAACTCCTCCCAGGGATTTCATCAGATTGACTCAATCTTTGGTGCATGGAATCTAAAGACCTTTGTGATGTTAAATTGCAAAGCTTTTTACATTGAGGGAAACGATGTGACCATGGCGGCACAAGGAGTTTCAATCACTCGCCATAAGCAGTAATCTGCTCTCACTCAAAAACACAATGTCCAATCTCTCTCAAACTTCGCAGGCATGATGAGAGTCGAGCTCGGAAATGTTTGTAATGCCATTTGCCAGTAATGGTTAGAGCGCCATCTAGTGGGACGACTATAATAATCACTGAACGAGATGAAATTTTAGCTCGTGGTTCTATGCGTGAATTCCATCAATGTGACATCAGATCGGACGTGCTGGGTGTAGGTGTTGGGTGTGGCTCGACATGCCGGGGTGCGAGGGCCCTATAACGCTGCTTGCAGCTTTAATTATTATTATTATTATTATTATTATTATTATTATTATTATTATAAAAAGCAAACCTTTCAGATTTTATCATTGGTGTTGGGGTTTAAATCGGAAACTAAAGGTTTTTTAATTATAGAGCAGACATTTTACTAACTTATGTTGAGGTAAGCTTCACAGTTAGAGAAGTGGCTACAGGCTCGTCTTTAACTGTCATCCACAAAGTAGCAGACACTCAGCTGGCTCTGAGCGGGTCACTGTCTTACTTTGTTTTATTTTTCCTAACTTTCCATCAGCCTGGTGTAAACTACTCCTACTGCAGTCATGTGAAGCTCACTGAGTGTGTAGCTGTCTGTGATGCTTGTATCACGTGTAGTCCTGTATGAGTGACCCGACGTCTCAAACCTTCCTTAGGTATTTGAAGCTGAGAATGAAGAGCAGAACCTCACCGATCCAGAGATGAAAACAGCAGGAACCGGCATCAGGTCAGACAACAGTCACCAGCTAAAGCTGTTTTACTGAGCGTGCTCACAGATAAAGTGATTAGCTGGGCGATTAAATTTCATCATGGCACCTCGGCGTGCAGAAGGACGTGTGTGTCTGCTGGAGGTGCAACGGCGTCCTCACCTCTTCACATCTGCGCTCAGAAACAATCCCGCCACAGGATAAAGAGGATTTTGGAGTGAACTGTGCTTTTAAACCCGTCTCTAACTGTGGCACACGGGTCAGTGTGTGATGTGAATCGTTCATTTTACTGTCACTGAGGTTTGTTTTGTGTTGGCAGGAAATCTCGGCGGCTCCAGAACCGTTCAGGTGAGAAAAACGACGCTAACAGGAAAAACGAAGACGTGAAAGGTCGTTACACACAAAGACAGGAAAACATCTCACACGGGAACAGTGCAAAACCACACAATGGTCCATTATTCTCTGAATATTTATTTATGTACGAGCATCATTCATAGTGCTCGGGTCCTGATATTTTATGTATTTATGAGGAAAACAGTTTTTATACATATTTAAAATGTTACAGTTATGTGTCTGTGCTGAGCTTCAGTGGTGCTTTTACTCGTCAGTGCTGTGTACCTGCACATGACTTCATGTTGGAGATGCTTTGGACGCAACATTAGAAACACCTCTTAATGTAAAACAGTCCAGCATCAGCCGGAAACACGAGCTCAGGAATTAAAGGTTGTTGTTTCTCCCCCGTCTCAGATCAGGCTGCATACTGCCGCCGACTTTCACTTCCTGCTAAAAATGATCAGGTTCATGCCCGAGCTTCAGTTTCTCTGTGACGTCAACGTTTACAGGTCTTTGTAATGAGTATGTGTGTGTGTGTGTGTGTGTCAGTTGGCCGGCTGAGGAGAAGCACGAGGCTGACCAAAGTGACGAGCAGGTATGAGGCCTCCAACATGTTCGACGGCATCAGCACCAAGTAAGGAAACCCTCCAGACGTGTGAGGTGACGGACGTGCAGCGTGCTGGAAATATGTCCATTTAAAAGCAGTGATACAGGAATGAGATGATGGTACCAGTGACACTTTGATGGTGAACACTGAGACAGCCAAGTCTGGGTTTTATTGTCCCTGCTGGGCTTCACGGATGTCTTTGATACATTAAAAGTCTGAAGTTTAACCTGAGGAGCTCAGAAACGCTGACCTCAGACCGGTGTGATGAATGAGGCCACGCGTGGCCGTCCGCTGTGTTTATGTCACAAACATGTATGATCCTGGTGACGCCCACACTGTTCTCTCTGCAGCGCCGCCAGGTCGGTCCTGAACAGGATGGACGGCATGAAGAAGTGGAGGCGGCTCAGTAACCACAAGGACGGAGTGAGTAGAGCCGTTAGAGTGGATCAGTGATTATAAGTGTTCATCTGAGTCATTATTTTTTCTTTAACCTCCTAAGAGCCGAACTCTTCCATTTGCTATTTAAGCTGATTGGGACCTGATGAATGTAAAAACTAAAATTTATTAGATTTTTTAATTTTAGTTTAGTTTAGTTTCTGAGGAAAATGAGATCCACATATGAGGACATGAGTGGCTGTATGATGTCCTCGTCAGTGGATCTCAGGCCCTTGTAGAGCAAAATGTAGTATTTTGGTCTGGACAACCAAAAACGTGATGTCCACATGTGGACGCCGGGTCCTAGGAGGTTCAAATAGAAAACACTGAAGGAAGGACATGTTTCCCTCACTGTAACCTTTTGGCATGATTACCCAGACTGCACTGCAGCATCATTATCTAAGGCAGCTGCAGTGTTTAAAGGCACACGTGTGTGTGTGTGCGCTTTGTGGTGGCACTGTTGCCGTGGAGCTGTGTTTATGTTTTCACGCCGATAATCAACACTGAGACTGAAGTTTGTTTACATCCCGAGTCAGCTTTAAACCCACAGCTGAGGCCGCCGTCTCGGTGGGCGCCGCCTCTCTTATCAGGTCGTTATGAGGGCGGCGGACCCGGCTGCACCCTCCCCCCTCCCTCTGCTGACGGCTCGCGGGGAAGGGGCAACGTCTCTATCAGCTGGCACCATATTGGACAGCAGCCGACAAGCGCCAGCCCTTATTTTTGTGTTCTCGCGTTCATATTTTGTCCTCACATGGAGTGTTTACTACAGTGGAACTGTGTCCAGGGTGGGAGTTTGTGTTTATATTAGCAGTGTGGGCGATCGTGGCTCACGAGTTGGCAGTTCGTCTTGTAATCGGAAGGTTGCCGGTTCGAGCCCCGGTCCCGGTCGTTGTGTTGTTGGACAAGACACTTCACCCGTTGCCTACTGGTGGTGGACAGAGGGTCCGGTGGCGCTGGCAGCCTCGCCTCTGTCAGTGGCTACAATGTAGCTCACCAGCGTGTGAATGGTAGTGTAAAGCGCTTTGGGGTCCTTAGGGACTAGTAAAGCGCTATATAAATACAGACTATTTACAGTTCTGAAATGATCCTCAGTAACGAGTGAACTGATGTGTGAAATGTCCAAAAGTAGTCCCATCCCTCGTTGTCACGTTGGTCACTGTAATCAGATGAAAACCAGAGAAATTACTTTGATAAACAGAGTAATGATTAACTCATTTTTCCACATCCAATAATTGATTGACATTTGCAGAAGATCTACCCTAAAGCCCAGAGGAGTAAAACACCGGTCCCACTGCAGGGCGAGCTCAGCGACAGCGAGGACAGCCGAGGTCAGTGCAGATGTTTAGGAGCAGAGGACTGATGACGAGAGGAAGACGCGGTGGTAAAAACGTGTTCTCTGGTGTCTCCAGGGGCGGCCTTTGATGAGGACAGCAGACAGGCTGTTACAACAGATGCAGAAAGCAACTGCAGCGTCAGCCAGAACGTCGATGCCAAACTGAGCCGAGCTTCGTCGCTGTACCAAGGCCTGACCAGCGGTCAGTACGCCGCTCCAATTACATCGTCTGTACTCGCTGAGTATTAAAATAAAAACCCTAAAAGAGTACAAATCAGTGAAAAACAGGTAGTCACACATTTGAAACGTGCTGAAGCTCCAGCCTGATGATTTTGTTTTCTCCGGTGCTGATCAGACTTCCTGAGAGGAACCTTCCGGATCAGCGCCTCAGGACCCAACACGACCCGCAGAGGAGCCTTCAGGTCAGAGCGTGGACACGCCCCACCACACTGCTGTTCCTCTCTCCTTTAAATTAGGCAGGACACAGCTGAATGCTGATGGATGATGTAATCTGAAGCAGGTTAGCTGCACAGGTTAAACCCTCGAAAAACATGCGTATCTGTTTGATCCTGCGGGGCCGACGCCTACAGCCCACCATAGACTGTATACAGAAGATGGACGTATATGCTGTGACATCACCACCGCTGGCTTTTAAAACCTTTAAAAACTTGCTTTTAAAATCCTACAAAAAGCTCAGCCCTGTTAGTGCAGTGACCTCACAGCAGCCATGTTGTTGGTCAGATGATGTCATTAAAAATGCTCCAACAGCACAAAGACGCTCCAGACGTCGGTGATGTAGAATCAGCCCTTCACTGCAGGAAAAACACAGATCTTATCTTCATCATCACTAAACTTCTCCATCCTTCGTCTGTCACACTCGGGTCTCTTTGCTTCCTCCTGCAGACCCACTAAGAGCGCCTGGTCCAAACAGTCTGATGAAGACTCTGATGATGACGAGCAGGAGGTCCCTGACAGGTCAGAGACCGCCAGTCTGATTGGTTAATCAAACCACTTCCTGATACATCGTCCATCATCACTGCTTCAGCTTTTAAACTGTGAACCATGAGGCGTATAGATCAGATTAGATTAGATTAGGCTGCTGTGGACTGCTGCCTGTATTACTGAGACTTGTCTCTCGCTCTCAGCTGTCTCCCACTCAGCTTGCGTACCGACAACCTTTTGGGAACCCGCAAGGACAAGATGGCTGCAGGAGCGGGCCTGGCAGACATCGATCCCATGGCCATCGACCAATCTGTGAGATTAAACCCGTGGCCACGTGTTTGACACATGATTCACAGACAGATCTGCTCATTTTGTTGTTTCTTCCTCTTTCCTTCCTTCCTCAGGTGGGTTTCGACAGTATTGGGGGTCTGTCAGGTCACATCTCAGCTCTGAAGGAGATGGTTGTCTTCCCCCTTCTCTACCCTGAGGTCTTTGACAACTTTAAGATTCAGCCTCCCAGGTGACACACACACACACACACGTCGGGTATTCATATTTAGTGGGGACATCTGATAGACATAATGCTTGCCTTAGCCCCTTACCCTTAACCTACCCATAAGCCAACTGTAACCCTGACATAAAACCACATTTTGAGTCTAAAATGCCGTCAAGCTGGTGAGTCCAGGAGTTTGGTCCCCACAAAGATGTTAATACACACTTGTGTGCATAAAGAAACCTTCAGAGGAGAGTGATGCTTAATGCAGGGACATGATGTTTACCTTCCCACAAAGGTAAACATGTGCTGTAGTATTTATTGACTCCTGCTGGGACTCTGCAGCAGCTCAGAGGAAAGTGACTGAATGATGTGAGTGGACAGAGGTCAAAGGTTGGACTTCGTGAGAGTCTGAGAAGGATTACGTAGTAAACCCGAGTGCACACTGATCACGCTCCACCTGCGTCTCTCTACAGAGGGTGTCTGTTTTACGGCCCTCCTGGGACGGGGAAGACGCTGGTTGCGCGGGCGTTGGCCAACGAGTGTGGCCACGGCAACAGGAAGGTGTCGTTCTTCATGAGGAAGGGAGCCGACGTCCTCAGCAAGTGGGTGGGCGAGTCAGAGCGGCAGCTGCGGCTGCTGTTTGAGCAGGTAAACGTTCACCTGAGGTATACTGAAGCATGAAATCTGATTTGAGTGAGTTCAATGAGACTGAGCAGAGGAGCCGATCATCAGGAGAGGAAGCTGCTTATCTGAGCAACAGCAATCACTGTGACTTATGTCTGCGTACATATGTGTTTGTGTCAACAGCACTTTAATACTCTGGGCAGTATCTGCTGTTTTAGAAACTTTTAAATCAACCTCAGGAAACAAAACCTGTGAATTTTAATTCATTTAGATCATCGTGAGCAGGTTTAAAGTGATTGTGTGTGTGTGTGTGATCCTCAGGCGTATCAGATGCGTCCGTCCATCATCTTCTTCGATGAGATCGACGGCCTGGCTCCGGTCCGATCCAGCAGGCAGGACCAGATCCACAGGTCAGTTTCAAACCCGCGACACCCCCACCACACGAGCCCCCATCACCCGCACACGAGACACCTCAGTGGTGTCAGAGTCTGAGAGCCAGTGTAACGGGTCAGAGGTGATGATGCTGCTGTAGAGTAATAATAATCTGTAAACGTGTGTAAAACGATCCTGACACAAACAAATGGAAACGCGTGTCGGACTAAATAAATGGAAATCCTCGCAGCTCCATCGTGTCGACGCTCCTCGCTCTGATGGACGGGCTCGACAGTCGAGGGGAGGTCGTCGTGATCGGAGCCACAAACCGACTCGACTCCATCGACCCGGCGCTGCGGCGGCCCGGACGCTTCGACCGCGAGTTCCTGTTCGGCCTGCCCGACAGAGAGGTAACTCTTTACTTCATTAGATTTTATTTATTTCAAGCTGCATCCATAAGTGCAGCGTCCATGTGGGCTTAAACATCTAACAGCACGGTTGTGATGAAGGGAAAGTGATTGTTTTTGGATCAGGATGTAACTGTCACTGCTGGAGCCTCTGCTGGACAACTGAGGAACTGCAGCAGGGACCTTAATTCAAACTCATCTGTGTGTGTGTGTGTGTGTGTGTGTGTGTGTTTCAGGCTCGTAAAGACATTCTGAAGATCCACACTCAGCAGTGGAAACCTCCTCCGTCTGAAGACTTTCTCGATGAACTGTCAGAAAAATGTGTCGGTGAGAAAAATGGCAGCAGATTTTTTTTTGTCTCAGGAAATTTTTTGGGGGTAACCTGACTTCCTGAGCCTCTGTCCCTCTCAGGTTACTGCGGCGCTGATATCAGGGCGGTGTGCACCGAGGCGGCATTGTGCGCTCTGCGTCGACGCTACCCGCAGATCTACGGCACCTCCCAGAAGCTCCTGCTGGACGTCTCCTCCATCGCCGTCAGCAGCTGCGACTTTGCAGCAGCCATGATGAAGATGTCGCCCGCCTCACACCGCTGCGCCGCCTCCCCAGCCAAACCGCTGTCCCCTGTGGTCCACCCGCTTTTAGGCGGCGCCCTGCAAGAAACCCTCGATGCCCTACAGAGGACGTTTCCACACGCTGAGGAGGGCATGAAGAGGAAGAGGGAGCCAGGTGAGTCAGAGGCGAAAGCCAGAGGAAGTTCTTCTGGGTAAACACATCACTTCCTGTATCCAAACTTCCTGTTTCCTCTGTCAGACCTGAACTCGGGTATCCTCGATGACACTCTGATGTTTGAAGAAGACGAGGGCCCCAGCATCTCCAAACCCTCCAAGAACAAAAACTTCCTGCATTTCTTCAGGTGAGCTTCATCCACACCTGAGGGGCGTGACTATGAAGTGAATCACCATCGTAACATCACCGTCGTGCGGTATTCTGTGATCCTGCTTCTTGGATCCTATTTTCTTCCTTCTTACTCCTCTCCCCGACCTCCCTTAGGAGTGCCGTCAAACACCCGATGTCTCACCGCCCCAGGATCTTGCTGGCAGGTCGTCCTGGCGCCGGTCAAACCTCCCACCTGGCCCTCGCCATCCTGCACGCTTTGGAGCGTTTCACCGTCCACAGCCTGGACTCAGCTGTGCTGTTTGGCGTCAGCAGCACCTCCCCAGAGGAAGCCTGTGCACAGGTGACTCTTCATAAACCCAGACATGTGCATCTACAGGTCGACACGCACGTACACGCATGTGCACAGATACATACACATGTACGCACATCACACATACACGCATGTACACAGATACATACACATGTACGCACATCACACATACACACTTGTAGTGACTAAAAACTTCATTTAATCATTTTAGAAGTGTTGACAGGAGGCTCTGTGGGTCTTTCTGACTACCTATGCTGAGCTTCAGTCTCAGGATGTGAACTTTGACCTTTCCCCTGATCAGGTGTTCTGTGAGGCCAAGCGGACGTCTCCCAGCATCCTCTACATCCCGCACATTCAGCAGTGGTGGGACACGGCGGGGCCGGTGCTGAGGGCATCCTTCCTCAGCTTGCTGGGCAGCATCCCCTCCTTCTCTCCCATCCTCCTCCTCGCTACCTGCAGCGTGTCCTTTCAGCAGCTGGACCCAGAGGTGAGGAGTGAAGCTTTAATGTTTACTTCGTCGCTCAGCTGTGTCCCTGTGTGTGGAGGCGCATTTGAGAGGTTTTGATCTTCGACGCTGTGCTGCTCCCAGATTCAGAGCCTGTTTCTGGAGGACTACGGGGAGGTCTACACCCTCAGAGTTCCCACCCAGCAGGAGAGGACCAGCTTCTTCCAGGACCTGATTCTGAACCAGGCGGCTGAGGCCCCTCCCTCCAAGCGAAAAACACGTATGCGACTCCGCCTTCACACTGCGTTCGTTCAGCCCATAGTCTGATGGATTTCACACTCTTTCCTCCTCTTCTCTCAGTATCTCAGCCAATGGAGGTCCTCCCCCTGGCTCCACCACCTCCTCCTCACAAACTGTCGGATCAAGAGCGCCTCCGCCTGGAGGAGCAGGAGGAGGACGTGCTGCGAGAGCTCCGCCTCTTCCTGCGAAACATCACCGAGCGCCTTTCTCTGGACCGCCGCTTCAAAGCCTTCACCAAACCGGTTGACATCGAGGAGGTGAGTTTGAGAGACAGACGTGTCAACATCTGACGCTCAGTTTAAAGGTCGCCAATAATCAAATGAACGGAATCAGATACAGCTCACGGCTTCCTCCGAGCTCCACGCCGTACATGGTATTAAAAAAGCGTGCGGCACATTTAGTGCAGGTCGATGAGACCAGATTGCAAGATCAGTCTCACAGGTCAGCAGTCAGCTTAGCTGAGCCTGGTCCTGCCGGAGGTTTCTTCCTGTTAAAAGGGAGTTTTTTCTTCCCGCTGTCGCCAAAGTGCTGATGTCTTCTGATTGTGGACTTTTCTCTGTTATCTTTGTATTATTGTAGGGTCTTTATATTCTGATAAAGCACCTTGAAGCAACTGTTGTTGTGATTTAGTGCTATATAGATCAAACTGAATAGAACTGAATGTTGGAACAAATCCAGGAGGTTATTTAAAGTCACATTCAGCAATCACTAAATCAGATTTTAGTTTCCCATCAGCACGCTGAGCAAACATGCTGCTTCACATCATGAATACAGTAATAAAAAATCACGCCAACACCGTGCATGACATCATGATTGGCCTGTTTCCTGTTCTGACTGTTGATTGGCTCACTGGTAGCAGGGAAGACCAAACAGGTGTTTTAAAAGGGAAACAATGCTGCCGCTCACACCTGCTCGATATGTAAATTAGCCAGGGTATTGATGTCTGCTGCCCCCAAGTGGCCAAACCAAATACCATTTATTTATTTTGTTTATTTATTTAGGACAGTGAATGTTAATGAACATAAATGTAAACATACCAGATTATAACTAAAGGCTAATTTCCATCTGTTGTCCATAAAACATAAAAATAGACATAATTCATTAAAAAATAATAATTCATTCAAAAAAACTCCGTCGCCAAACTCACACATACACACCATTCTATTCCCAAGTAAAACATTAAAACTATACAACTTATACATGATCGCACACTTGAACCAAACACCATCAGCAGAAACTCCTCTCCTTCCTCTCCTCCAGGTCCCCGACTATCTGATGGTGATTAAGAAGCCCATGGACCTCTCCACGCTACTCACCAACATCGACAAGCACAAGTACGTCACCATCGGCGAGTTCTTGGCAGACGCTGAGCTCATCTGGAAGAACGCTCTCGAGTACAACCCGGACAGCAACCCCATGGGTGAGACGACGTCACCTGTGACCGTTCTCTTAGTTTGTCCTCTGCCCGACACTCTCATTCCTTTTCTTTATCATCTTCTTCTGCTGTCTGTATGAGACGGATGGAGCAGGTGTCTCCAGGTGGAAACATTTTCACAGTGGGCGGGGCTATTAATTTTGCTATTGGGCTATCTGTCTGTCTGCAGAGAGGTGATAGAAAACCTAATACACTGTGCTGTTTTACTGTGTGTGTGTGTGTGTGTGTGTGTGTGTGCGTGTCAGACCGCAACATCCGTCACCGAGCGTGCGCCCTGAAGGACACGCTCCGCGCCATCATCAGAGACGAGCTGGACGAAGACTTTGAGAGAGTCTGCGAGGAGATCAGAGAGTCGCACATCCACAGAGGTGAACCCTCAGCCAGATGTTCACACATCATCCAGATGCTGCTAACATTGTACAGTCCAACTTCATATTAAGACTTTTGTTTGTTGACAGCTCTGATGGAGGCCAACCCGCGGGAGGCCGACGGCAACTGCAGCTCGGCGTTCTCCAGAAACGCTCTCCGATGTAAGTTCACCCCTGAACGGAAACAGCACGGGACAAAAGAGGATCACGGGGGCCGGCTCAGCTCAGACTCTCTGCGTACTGTTAGTCACAAACAGCTGGTTAACAAAACTGTTAGAAATCCGACGTGAGAGCAAACCAGCAGACATTACTTCAAGTCTGGTCACCGTCAGGGTCACGGTGTACACCAGTGAGCTGTCAACCACTACTCGGGTTCTCCTCAGCCACTGTTAGCAGTGCTCATAAGCCCCGCCCCTAATTTTAATTGGTCCATGAGAGAGGAGTGACATTTGATGAGTGCCCTGTTGTTCCACCAGTTTCACTTCCTGTTTCAGAGCTGGACATAGTAAACATTAGGACATCAGGCTGCTCCAAAAATATTAAGTCTCAAAACAGCTGCTTTCACAAAATGCCAAAAATATTACATTTAAATCACAAAAACAGTTAATTTTATAAACTTTTAACATCAAACTAGATAAAAACCCTAACCTCCCCCCTCCTCATTTCTCTTTTCCAGCTCGTAAGAAGAAATGTAACAGACGGCCCCGAAAGTCCAAGTGGAGCACCGGCGTCATTAAGAGACCCAAGAAGAAGAAGAAGGAGGAGGAGCCACCATCATCCTCCTCCTCTTCCTCCTTTACCTCCCTCTCCTCCATTTCCAGTAAGTTCAGCTCTGATTCGAGTGCAGAGGAGGTCAGAGCTGCTGGACCGCGGGCGGTGAATGGGTCTGCTTGTGCTGGCTCTTCCAGCCCATCAGAGAGCAGTGACAGCGGCGTGAGCGGGTTCCATCGCACCCCAAACCGCATCACAAGATCCCACAACAGATTCCTCACCAATGGGTATCACCGCCAGCTGGCTGATGGCGTAACTGCAGGCCTGCGTCAAACCCGCACATCAAAGACCCTCCCAGGCCTGCAGACCGTGCTGAACAGCCAGAGCGCGGACAGCTTAGGTCTGTGAACGTGAGCTTGAGTGCCTCGCTGAACTAACTCGACTCACTAGACAGTACAGCACTAATGCCAAGCTTCCACAGGAGTGTAGCTCTGTGGTTCAGCACACACTGTAAATACCCCCCACACACACACACAGAGCGGAGCTTTGAAACTGCAAACCTGACGTCTGCATCACGCCGATCAAACCTGACCTGTTAGCTTCCACCTCCAGGTGTGAGAAAACTGCAGTTCCTCTGACGTCCACTCGAGGCTCCAAAGTGTCTGAGAGTCTGTTTGATGTTAGATTATTAACACAGATTGATGGTGCAGAGTCCCAGAGTTAGTGACGTAGCTGCTCGCTGCGCTGAGTGGTGTTTTTAAAAATTATCTGACCAATAACACGACTGCTGTGTGTGTGTGTGTGTGTTGCAGCTTTCTAACAAATCAGATTCAGAATACTATATTAATCCCTAAGGAAATTTTGTCCACCGTTAGCTGAAAACTACAGAGTCATTTCTTTCTGCAGCGTGCTGTAACCTGGTTGATTTCAGCTGTGAAGGTAGAGCGTTAAAGATGACGATCTGTGGGAGTCACTGCAGGGTAAAGCCCTCTTCCTCTGCTTGTCTTTTTCCTCAGAGAAGACCAAACAGTCTGAGTCAAAGGCCAACAAGGTGGCTTTGGAGCAGCAGATGAGCCGGAACAAACTGGAGGAGCAGGAAGAAACTCCACCGCTGATTGTCGATCGCAGCAAACTGAAGGTGAGTCTCAGCTCGCCTCTTTAACGGGCTCCAACTGAGGTTTCACTAAATAAAATGTGACACTGTGTTCATCAGTGAGCAGATTCTGGATCAGCGTGAACAAAATAACCTTCATGCTGTACTCAGTGTGACCTTAAACGACATCAGGACAGATGTCTGCACAGCTGGACGCCCCCTGCTGGTCGTTAACGTAACTGCAGATTTACATCTCTAGCTTCGGTTTCACTCTTCGTACATGCACGCTCCGTCTGAGTTTACACACAGAGTGAAGTATACCTGACAAACACGGGGAACAAGAAGCTGCGGCTGTTCTTCTTTACCAGTCAGACGGCTCCAGAAGCTCTCCGTCGTCTCCGTCCGCGCTCAGCGAGGCTTCGCTCAGGAAGCTGAAGGTAAAGGAATCTGCTCACGTCTGACTGGAGGAAGCCGTCTGCTCACACTTACCAGCGTGTGCTCGTATCTTCAGTCTGCAGCAGCGACGGTTGAAGAGCTGCTTTCAGACCGGAAACAAACAGGAAGTCGCGCAGCATCCCATCCCCCACCCCAGCAGCCAGTAATAAAAAAAAAGCTGTTCACAGGTCTGAACGCGGGGGGGCTGTGGGCCCCGCGGCCCTCTGCAGGCACCACCTCAAACCAGTTTCTGTTTTTCAGGAGCTTTTGAGGAGAGCTGTGGCGAAGACGGACGGTGCCGAGGTGGAGCCGCTGGAGAAGCTTTACGCCCGGGTGGCTCAGTGCATCTACCGACACAGAGACAACTGCAACAAGGCAGAGCTGCTGCAGGTACGACGCCCACACAGACCCACAGTTCATGCTATGTTTACGTGACCGCAGCATAAATAAATGATTACAGCAGGTGCTTCCTCAGGTACGAGCACACAGACACCATCAGCAGTGTTTTTAGTTTTTCCTTTTTGTTTACCAGGAAATGAAGACAGAAATCGATCGATTCTCCTGACCTCCAGCAGCTCCACTCCAACAAACCTCAGTGTTCAAACAGTCATCGTTCATTTATAAGGAATCGTTCAGTTTCTCCTCTCAGGTGTGCTGTATTGTGCAGTGCTTTTCCATCAGTAAGACTATATTTACCTCCATGTTGTTTATCTGATGTCGCTTTAATAAAGTCTCCGTGAGCGTGAATGAAGCTGCTGTCTCTGTTTCTTGTTCAGCTGACCGCTGAAAGGCTGCACATGTGACTCCAGCGCAAAACCACCATGAAAACATGCAGCTGGAGGCGCAGCCCGAGGCCGTGTCAGCTTCACGTTTCACTCTGAAACAAACCTGTAGACCAGGGTGTCAAACACGAGGTCTGCGGCCCTGAACCAGCCACTGAACGTCCCGATCGGGCCTGCCGAGGGGTGTAGGTGCCCGAACACAGAGTCTGTTTAATTAGTTTGACAGATGTGAAGGTTCAAGCTCCAGTAACGCAGACGCTGGGAAACTGAGGCTGACGTTAGTATCTGATTGTTTACAAAAAGCTGGAAACAGTTTCAAGGATTTCAGACTCATAGCGCTTCTTTAGGTTTCTTACATGAATCTTAGTATTAAATAAAATATATGATATAAGTGATCTGTAAGTAATGCTAGAGTTCAGTGTGCTGTTTAAGTTTATGATGGCAGTTTCTCTCTTCTTCTCAGTGTGTGTGTGTGTGTGATGGTACTTTTACTCTGAAAGTCGGAGTGCAGCCATGTGACGTCCATGTGACGTAACCATAAAGGTTCTGCTCATGCCCTCCACGCTCACATATGTGTGTGTGTGTGCGTGTGTGTATATAAGAAATAAAAATGAATTGTCACACACTGACCTCAGCACGCTGACGGACGCTTCCATTTTACGGAGGTTTCTTCAAAATAAAGGACCGTCATGACGCTGCTGACAGGACGGGGATGTCACGCAGCTTTGGGGACGACGAGAAAGAGCGATCCGACATCCTGACTCAAATATTCAGAAGCTCTGATGGCGTCCGATGTTTAACTCACTCAGAGATGTTTCATCAAATATTAAAGGACATGTGTGTGTATATATTTCATCAAAGATGTTTGCTGTAGAGTCATTCCACTCTGAAAAACAACAAAGTCAGTAAATGACCCCGAGATTCTTCTGCAGCTCAGACACAAATCTCTTTATTTTACTGCCTTTTATTGTTTTATTGTAGTCAAAGCTTCAACATTAGTTCATCATATATGTGAAAATAATTCACAAACCAGTGATAAAGTTAGAACTAATCTGGTTTTTAGTTTCATAAAATAATTGTATAGATTGTTAGTGGTGGTTTGTGGAAGCCACGGTGAGCTGAGTGTGTTGTTAGTGATCATCGGTAGCTTTCATTTAAAGATTTTTTGTTTTGTTTTTATTTTTAACATTTTTTAGTTTCCTTTCATCTATATTGTGCTTACACACTTTCATTTTTGACTCAACACATCTCAGAATATGAAACGCTGTAAAACAACCTTCTTGTTTTCACTTGGAAGAAAACACCATCCAGGGCTGGAGCCTGTCCCGGCTACCGCAGGGCGAGAGGTGGGGTGCACCAGGACGGGTCACCAGTCTGTCACGGGGCTAACACAGAGACAGACGACACAGTCCACGTAGAATCACCAGGTATCCTAAACCTTTAGGATTGTGGGAGGAAGCCAGAGTACTTAGAGATAACCTCCACACAGAAAGGCCCAGGGGATTCAAACTCACAACCTTCTTTTATCTATGCCAACTTTCACGCATACACACAATCCAACCCTCTAGACACCAGTTGCGCTTCAGTATCTTGCCCAAAGATGCCTGAGCGTAGCATCTTCCTACCTGACTGTAAGACTCGGGGATCGATACGCCGACCTTCTGAATAGTGGACGATCCGCTGTACCACCTTAGCCGCAGTCCCCCTATTCCACACATACATAATTATTTTTAGTTTTCAATACATCTTAAATAATATAATTACACCTCCTGAAATTCAAAATGAAAATAACGGTATGTCATTTTAAAACGAAATATTTATAATAGTATTAGTAATTGTAAGAACAGCACAGCAGGTTGTAGGTTTTCTGAGATGTGGTTGGTGTAATTTAACGTATTTAAATTCGAGTTTCGCCGCTCTTGTGGATTTTAACTACAGACCACCGAGAGTGTGAGTTACACACACCGTTCATGTTACTGGCGTTTCTCGTGTTTGTGTTGATGCTCTTATTGTGGAAAGCTCAAACCGGATGCATTTCTCGGCCGCTGCTCGCTTGTAGTGGCGGTATGAAAAATGGCCATCGTCAGATTCGGTGAACTATCGGAGCATTTTCCCTTAAACGGTCCGTTTCATTAACAAAGCGGGACAGCGAGCGATGCGAGTCGGAGCGGCGGCCGACCCAAACCGGAGCTAGCCGGCGGTAGTTAGCGTGTTCCCTGGCCGCTGGAGCGGCTCTGTGTCCGGCTGAAGCAGATGGGAGCCGCGGTGAAATCAAGCAAAAGGCGGAAGACTGCGTATCAACAGACACGGCTACAGCTAACTGCTCGCTCCGACATGCAGGAAAACGGAAACCGACTGTGCAGGTAAACACACCCGGGGTCTCAACAGGCTGTTAGCGGTGTCAGCTGGCGCCTGCTGCCCGGTGCCAGCAGCGGAGCGTCGGCTAACATAGCGCGGAGCGGCGGGGCTAGCTAACGTTAGCGGGGAAGATGTTCAGAGGACAGGGGACACCTTCGTGGAGCTCTAACACGTTTGTGTGTGTGCTGAGCAGGAAGTACACAGAGTACACACTGAGCCCCCAAACCGCCGAGGCAAGGTACTGAGAGTAAGAGTACTGCAATCAGTGCTGAGCAGAACTATCAGAAGTACCTTTCCTGCAGGAATGTATCTCTGACTGTAGTAGTACTGGTAACGATTAGTAAACCGGTCCCCAAACTAAGGCCTGGGCCCCTCTGAAGGGTCACCAGGGATCATACGATGATTAATACGAGAACAAAGGAGGACTCTGGACTAATCAATGATCCTGATTTGAAGTTATCAGCTGTTTACAGCTGTTTCAAAGGGACAAAGCACACATCAGATTATTGGAAAGCACAGACTTAATTAAGTAGAGGCTACAGTTAAAGTAGGGCAGTAACAAGTGCAAATATTTACCTCAGAAATGCAGTACAGCAGCAGTATAAAATCAGGAAATACTGCAGTAAAGGTTTATTTAGGTCTCCCACTGTACCAGATGTATCTCCAGGGTGCACAGGAGCAAAGTTACACTGGCTTTGGTGGAAAACTGTCTTTTTATTTCTTTTAAATCGCCCTGATGTCTCACAGTGAGGTGTGGGGTTAGTGATCAGAGTTGTTATGAGTTTCTTTACTCATGGAAAGGATCCTGTGATCATCCCCCACACTGGCTCTATTTGAATTGTTATGTTGTTTTGTTTACGATATTTAAAAGCATGTCTGGTTTTCTGAATACTCTGTGTTATTGCTCCTAAATCCACGGCTCAAAGGAAACCTGAGGTGTTACCATGTTCCTGCCCAAACATAAACAAACAGAAGAAGAAGAAGCCACCAGCTGACACTGTCTCAGGCTCCTCCCCTTTCAGCAATGCTAGTAAACAACTGATTAATACAAAACTGGGACGCCTGGCAACTTCTGATTTTATTAACAGTTAATTCACAAAACTGCATAAAGCAGCTAAGGAGGTAAGGAGACAGACCCAACCCAGACGGCTTCAACACCTCTGGGTTTGGTTGTGTACGGGAGACGGCAGGCTAATGAAGGAGTAAAAGAAACACGGTCACATGGTCAGAAACACCTGATATGTAATATGACAGTAACATGATGAGTTTAGGATGAAGTTAAATTTATCATGGATTTATCCTGTGATCGTCTGTAGCCATAGTTATGAAGCACTATGTGACTTTTGCTGTTTTTGCCCAAAATACTTGTTTAAGTAATTATTGCTGTCATCAGTGTAGGGTTCACTGTGGGCATCACAACTAGGCAGTCTTGCCCTCGCTAAAGCCTCATTGGACGATATAATTCAGCAGTTTGGAAAGTTGAGAGACAGACGGTGTCAGCGTAGGCTGGCTGTACTTTTTCACCCTAGCTTGCAGGACAACATCCTGCTCTCTGGTGTCGTCTTCCTGCCCCACAACTCAGAGCAGCAGAAAGATTATTTGTTCTTTTTTATGTGAGTGTCTGGTTTTCTGTATCTTCTGTGAATCAGACTGATTCCTGTAGCGAGGCCGTGTTTGTGTTGTCCTCGTGGCTGGCCCTGTGGCTACCATGAGCAGTTGCTGTTACGAGACAGGATGGTTAACTAGCCAGAGCCAAACTACCCACCGAGTAACGAGCTGCATTTCTGTGACGCAGGGTTTAAAGACAACACAGGGACCATTTCGACTGGTGACCTCCTTTTTTTTATGGAGCCACGACAGGACGCCTTGAACTGAGTCGGCTCCAACACTCGGCTAAACGCGGCACTCACCCAAACTCAGGATGGCGAGCAGGAGGAAGTCCACCATCCCCTGCATGGTTCCTCCCCGGGAAACTGTGGACTCGGACCAGGAGATGGAGGACGTAACGGGCGGGGCGGATCCAGAGGACAGCAACGGCGCAGCGACCGTCTCCTCGGAGGCTTCCGGCCTACTGGAGGAGCGAGGCGAGGAGGCCGACAGCAGGCGTGACGCCGCGGTGTCGGACCCCTACCTGGACTTGAACGCAGCGGAGGGGGGCTACGAGTGCAAATACTGCAGCTTCCAGACGACAGAACTCAACCTGTTCACCATGCACGTGGACACGGAGCACCCCGACGTCGTCCTTAACACCTCCTACGTCTGCATGGAGTGTGACTACCACACCAAGAGGTACCACACTCGCACCACCTGACAGGAAATGCATTTATTTAGAAAGAAACATGAACGATTAAAAGCCATAGAAGTCTAGATCCAGGCCCTGAAGGCGGGCTAGAGTAACCGATAACACCGAATTCACCAACACGTCAAAGTTCCTCATCATCAGACAGAAAAACACCAGCAGAGCCGCTGTGGCTGCACTCGTCCACTGTAGTGTTTAGTTTTTACACCTCCTGTAGATGCACACACAGCAGTCCTCAGCCCAGCAAGCAGAAGGAAACTAAACTTTTATTCACTTACTATAAAAACAGCAAAAAGAGCGATTTTTAATCTCAATAAAGAGAAAATAAAATAAAAAAACACTTTTTTAATCCCTAATTTTAGAGCTGCAAAACTAAACTGCAACTAAATGACTCTCAGGCCAAGTGTCAGGAAACCGATCTATAGCCGAGCATCAGCACCGAGGACTTTATCGTAGTTTGACTTCTAAATCTCCAGGTTTGCATTTTGCATTTTACCCACGATCCTCTGCTTTCAGCTATGACACGCTGCTGGCCCACAATGCTCGGCTGCACCCGGGCGAGGACAACTTCACGCGGACGATGGTGAAGCGCAACAACGAGACCATCTTCCAGCAGACGGTGAACGACCTGACCTTCGACGGCAGCTTCGTCAAAGTGGAGGACGACGAGGCGGAGGAGACGGCGCGCAGAGGCATCGCCTTCAGCAAGACGCCCATCATGAGGAACAAGAGCCGAGCCGAGCCCAAGAAGTTCACCGCCTCGCACAAGATGGCCGTCGACGACGTCATCAAAGTGGAAAGCGACGACGAGGATGACGACAAGGAGCCGCCCGCGCTGTCGCCCGCCCCGACGGCCCCCGCTGTCGTCGCCCCTCGCCTCATCCCCGTCACCGCGCCGCTGCAGGTCCAGGCCGTGCCGCCGGGCATCGTGGTGAACAGCCCCAACGTGCTGCAGATAAAAGGCGGGGCCTCTGCCGCTAGCGGCGGCGTGCTGCCTCCGGGGACGCTGGCGCAGGTTCTGTCCGCCCTGCAGAGCCAGCAGAACAGCACGCAGACGCAGCTCCTCATCCCCATCAGCAGCATTCCCACCTACAACGCAGCCATGGACAACAATGTCCTGCTGGTCAGCGCCTACAACAGGTAACCACACCTGAGGGGCCGCCACACACGTGTGACCGCCCACTGATTTTAGCTTTTGTGTTTGATCGCTGTCACACAGTCAGCTCGCTCTTATTTTGTCTCTATGTTATTTTACTACATTCTTCTGTGTACCCGATAATATGAAAAAGCAGCCGAGCAGCTCGGTCAGCGCAACAGCATTTCCTGCATCAGTCACAGGTGGATGGAGGGTGGGTGGTACCACGGGCGGGTGGAGGATGCTGCTGTGCTCCACGAGCGCACACACGTGTTTCTCGGTGTGTAATCCCGCTGCCGTTTCGGCGTGTGTGCTGTTTGTGTCGCAGGTTTCCGTATCCCTCGGTGTCGGAGATCCTGGGACTGTCGTCGCAGACCAAGTTCAGCGAGGAGCAGATCAAAGTCTGGTTTTCTGCTCAGAGGCTCAAACACGGAGTCAGCTGGACGCCGGAGGAGGTGGGTGCTTCAGCAGACGCTCACACACACACAGACTGACCAGCTGCGGTTAAATTCCCATCACACCTGTTGTTGTTCTGGTTACCACGCGAGAGTCTAATTTGATCCAGTATCCCGAGTTTGTGTGCGAGCGGCCTGAAGGACGAGTCTCAGAGGAGTATCAGCAGCTCTCAAAGGCCTTCAGAGGATTCAAACTGAAAGTGGATTTTGCAGCAGAGGCTGTTCAGCAGCTTGTTTCTACTGATGCTGATGCTGCGTGTCCAGGACCATCTGCAGTCAGCATCAGCGTTATGTTTCCTCCATAGTTTACAGATAAAAGTCAGTAAAATGACACCCACATGTCCACGCAGGGATTAAACTGCATGCTTTAAAGGAAGCGTCACATGTGTAGGTCTTAAAGGTCACCCTGTCAGGTGTTTCCAGGCTCAGGTGGGTGACGCCGCAGCGCAGATTAGCCAGCAGTGAGTCTGTCGTTAGATGACAGAAATCTATTCTTTGGCAAAGATGATTAAAGGAATTGCAGTCAGGGTTACAGTTTAAAATGAAGAGGTAAGCCCCGCCCACAGTGAAGGTCCAGCGCCAGCCGACAGCTCCTCTCTTGCAGCAGCTCGTAGCACACAGTCGTCTGACTGCATCAAGTTTAATCAAGTTTTGTGAGGTTTAAATAATCGTCTTTACCTCAGAATTATCTGCTGTTACCGGGCAGATTTACTCCTCGGTGTGACTGGATCAGGAAGAATCTGCTCCTTTGTGGGACGTACTCTCAGAGAAAAACATGATCAGAGTTTCACACTGTGTGAGTAAAAACTACATCATCAAATTTATTTTTAAAAATGTATTCCTGGGTCATTAAAAAAGTATTTGACCACAGAAACCAAACGTGGCGTGGTTTTTAATAACTTTAAGAACAGATGGGCCTGCTGTGGATGTTAAACTTAAAGAAATGATCCCAAAAATCAATTTCCTGCTTTTAAAAGACTGAGAATACAAAACAGGTGAAATCGAGCCAAAAAGGAAGTGATGGAGCAGAACCAGGACTTCTCCAGGATGGAGGACAGAGCAGAGCAGTGACCTCCAAAGTAGCACCCAGTGACTAACATTTCAAAATAAGAGCACGGAAAAAAGAAATAACAGATGATAAGAGGAGTCGCAAAGTGTACTTGTTGCCTGTTAAAGTTTATGTATTTTGTTTGTAAGGTGGTCCAATAGTCATGCAGCACCAGTAAGACTAAAGAAGAAGTCTGTAAATATGAGTGTAAAGGTGCTGTTGACGCTAAACTCACTAGATGTCAGTAACGAACCATCCACACACGCTAAGACATCCGACCACAGACGTGCTTGAGCGGGTTGATATCACAGCATCGTACAGGGTGGAAGTAATAAATCCTCTGTTTTTTGAACAATGCTGCTTTTGAAAGTAGATGATGTCACGCCTCACCTTTGACCTTCTGCTGCTCCTCTCTGCAGGTGGAGGAGGCGCGGAGGAAGAAGTTTAATGGCACAGTGCAGACCGTCCCTCAGACCATCACCGTCATCCCCGCTAACATCGCCGCCACCACGAATGGCCTGCAAAACATTTTCCAGACGTGTCAGATCGTCGGGCAGCCAGGCCTCGTCCTCACTCAGGTGGCAGGGAACAGCGGCGCAGTCCCCGTCGCCTCTCCCATCACGCTGACGGTTGCGGGCGTCCCCGGCGGCCAGCCCAAAGTCGCCGAGCCGTCGGCATCCGAATCAAATGCCGAGATGTCCTCTTCATCGGCGAGCGCGTCTCTCGGTCTGGACTCGACCACGAGCAAGCCGAAAAAGTCCAAAGAGCAGCTGGCGGAGCTGAAGGCGAGCTACAGCCGGCGGCAGTTCGCTACCGAGGCGGAGATCTCGCGCCTCATGCAAGTCACCAAACTCTCCAAGCGAGCCATTAAGAAGTGGTTCAGCGACACGCGCTACAACCAGAGGAACTCCAAGGACCACCACAGCCTGCTCCTGAGGGAGGCCACGCCCAGCAGAGCTGCGGCAGGGGGCGGCCGAGGAGGAAGGAGCAGCAGCATCAGCATCAACGACAGCAACAACAGCGACAACACCGCCACCATCGTCATCGACTCCAGCGACGACGCCAGCGACTCCTCGCCGACCTCGGCCGGCGCTCCAGGCTCGGCCGGGTCCTCCAGCGACCTACGCGTCAAATTCCGCCACGCCTTCCCCGACTTCACGCCGCAGAAGTTCAAGGAAAAAACTCCGGAGCAGCTGCTCGTGCTGGAGGCCAGCTTCCAGAAGTCGGACACGCCCTCAGACGAGGAACTGAGCCGGCTTCGGGCGGAGACGAAGCTGACGAGGCGCGAGGTGGACGCCTGGTTCACGGAGAGGAGGAAAATCCCGTCGGTGGGTCAGTCGAAGGACAGCGATACAGAGGGGGACGGCGAGAAGGCGAAACCGTCCGCCGCGCCTTCATCCTCAGCTCAGGAACGACAGGGCACGTCGCCCTTCAGCAGGAAGTTGGTGAAGAAGACGCCGGAGCAGCTCCACATCCTAAAGAAAGCTTTCGTCCGCTCACAGTGGCCGACATCCGAGGAGTACGACCAGATGGCGAAGGAGAGCGGGCTGCCGAGGACGTACATCGTGAACTGGTTCGGAGATACGCGCTACGCCTGCAAGAACAGCAACCTGAAGTGGTACTACCTCTACCAGAGCGGGAAGGTGCGCACGCAGAAAACCGTTTTCTGATGTATACAGACGCCACGCTGCGTCTACCGAACTTTCTCCTGGTAACATCTGGCAACTTTTCTCTTGTTCCAGGTGGACGAGGCGTTGAACGGCAGCGCGAAGAGCCAGAAGAAGTCCAGGAAGCGTTTCCGTGGTTGGTCCAGGAGGACGCGCCGGCCATATCCCTGCAAGCGCTCTCCACAGGGCAGCGACCGCGCCATCAAGGTGCGTTTTTTTTCTTTGTTTGTTTTTTTTATTCCTACTAGGCTGGCTATTATTGGACGAGAGGCGGTACAGCGGCTTGTCTGTTGGAGGGAGCTGGAGAACTCAAGTCTTCAGCTGGATTTTAGCAGGTCATCTGCTAACCAGGTCGCTGGATCGATCTCCTGCTCCTCCATATTTCACAGTCCAGACTCACCTGGAGTCCTTGTGTAGCAAACTTGGGGATTATAAATGTGGGGATCGTGCTGACTGAAGGTGATCTTTGTTCCTCCTGCAGGTGAAGTCCGGTAAGGCTTTTCTGAAGGAGTACTACCTCAAGCACCGATCCCTGAGCGAGAAGGACCTGGACGAGCTGGTGGCAAAGTCCAGCATGAGCTACGAGCAGGTCAGAGACTGGTTCTCCGAGACCGCCAGGAGGGCGGAGGAGGGCGCGGAGCTTTTCAGCAACGAGGAGGCCGAGGGGGAGGAAGAAGACGAGGGAGAGGAAGAGGAGGAGGAGGAGGAGGTGGCGGCGGCAGAGCACCCAGACAGCGAGGGAGAGATGGAGGTGAAAGAACAAGGAGAGGAGGCATCGGACGACGACTGCATGGAAGAAGACGAGAAGGACGCAGAAGAAGAGGAGGAGGAGGATGAAGCGATCCAGGAGGGATCTGAAGGTTTCAGCCAATCACAGCCTCAGGCAGAGGAGCAGACATGAGCAGACCGGTGAGGAACATTTTTAATTATATTCCTTTTTTTTTTAATTTCCAGAGATTAAACAGAAAACTGAAACCTAGAAACCACACACAGTCTGCAGTAGCATGAGTCCATGAGCAGGTAGAAGGTGCAGCCGAAACCTTTTGTTCTTCACTCATGCTCAGATTCAACCAATCAGGAGCTGTAATATCAGGCAGGCCCTCCTGTGCTGATAGACTGCGGTTCTTATACATTTCGTATCTTTAGGGGAAAGTTGGGGTCGTGGGTCGCCCGCCCCGCCCCTCTGAAGGCTCTCTGCAGGGAAATGTACTGCAGTACCGCCTCTGCCAGCTTTGACTGACGTCAAATAGACTAAACTTTATTCATGTAGTTGGTCGTTAACAGGAGACAGACTACGTGACACGGTGTTGTTCAGGTGATTTCCATGTTTTAGTGAATCCAGTGCACAGTCCGTGTTTACAGGGCGTACAGCGCTGACCTCCCATGGTTCCCTGTAGTCTGCTGGATCTCAGTTTATCACCCAGATCTGAGGAACTGAGATCCAGCGACCAGTAGGCACATCCGTGATTCTGATTGGTTAGCTGCTGCAAACGTGGCCTAAGGTGAACGTGCTTTTTGCTAGCTCAGCAAACCAGGGTTGACTTCCTGAGTCACCTTCATGTGACGCTGTTGGCTTAGGAGGACCCGGATAAAGAGATGAATCCTGGATGTGCTGAACCGGCGTGTTTCTCTGCGTAGTTACCCACCTCTCTTCTCGTCTGTCCTTCCTCAGGTTTATCGTTGCTTCCCCCGCGCAGAGATGATGGAGGATGTGGTGTTTCTCAGTTGGTGGTTCGGGACCCAAAGACAGCCGCGGCAAACTGAGACGGACGTTCGCTTGTCGAACGGTGGGTTAGAGCCTCGGAGACGAGCTTTGGGTCGCGGTGCAGCTGAGAATCGCCGCGATGGAGGCGGGAGCGCGTGGATTTAGTCTGCCGGGGACCGAGCGGCACTGCGATTCAGCTCTGCTCCTGTACAAACAACAAGCTTTTATTCTGACTTGGCTTTTACTCAGTTTTTCATACGGAATCGAAAAGAAATCAGCGTTTGTATAAAAATAGAAGTCCACGACATTTCTCAGAGGTGAGACCTCGCATGGTTTTCTCTTTATTAAAAGGACTTTTTTTCAGAATAACAGAGGAACCACCGGACGTTTTTTCCGGGGGGATCGTCCTTGGGACCGGTAACGAAGACGAGGTTTTTAAAACCGCTCCGATAAGTCGGATCAGTGCCATTCTGTTTCTACTGTTGTTTAAATAAAGACAAAACGCAGCGCTGGAAAGCGATCCAGAGCAGACTTTACACTTTTTGTATTTTTGCAGGTGATTTCTTAAAGTCTGAATGACATAAAACATACGATGGAAAATGAATCCATAAAAATCATTTCTGTTTTTAGGTATTCGGGTTCAGTTTAACATCAATTTAGTTTGAAACAACCAGGACGGAGAACACGTGACGCACGGTTAACGGGAAAATCCACTTTAAAACTCAGAGCGTTGTAACCACAGACGAGCCAACTCACAGAACTGAAACCGCGACATAAACAAACAGGAGTTTGGATTCTCACTGCTGTTTACTCGTCTGTACCGATGGAAACCTTTAAGCTTGTAATCAAACTATCTGCCCGACGCCTGCACCACCAGCATCTACCAACGGTGTTCGACGGGTGCTGGTCCGGAGGGTTCCACCCTCAGGTGGGTCTCACTTACAGGTCCTGTTTGGTCCTGGTCACAGAGCACTGCTCCAGATGGGCATCCTGTGACGGGGGGACGCGTTGTTGGGGGGCATCCTGTCCCTGCAGGGTTGTGGTGCGAGCTCGGTTCACTCTTCCCTTCGGTGGACGGTCAGTGATGGCCTCCACCTCGCACTGGGTTGGTCTGCAGCCATGGGTCGGCTGGGAGCAGAATCAGCACCTCTGTTCTCAGGCATTCCCAACGCTCCGGGCCGGGAGTGAGAAGCTGCTCCGAGCGAGGAGTTTACGTCTGAAGGAACGCAACAGCTTGTCTGTCAGTTTTTCGGATGATCTGCGTTCCCAGACCTCTGCTGACGGGCTGCGAGTGGTGACCGCAGGTCGGTCGCCTCGAGAGGCGGCTCAGACTCCTGAACACCTCCTGTCAGAGGTGTGTCCAACCGGGAGGAGGTCCCAGGGCAGACCAGGACCCACTGCAGAGGTAACATCCCAGCCTAGACCTCGCCGTGATCCAGCTCAGCGCGCAGACAGAACTGTGACATCACTGGACGTGTCAGAGAGGGAAAAACTAAAAGCTTGGATGAAAGTGGATTTTTCCTTTAACACCGTGCGGACACCGACTCGCTGCTCAGATTATTTTTTTTCTGGGTCTTTTTTAAAAAATAATTTCAGCTTCACAAACCGATGAAGTTGATAGACGTTTGAACCCGAGCGCCGCCTCCTCGTCTCCTCGTCCAAAAAGCAAACAAACACAGGCAGGTGCGCTTTACTTCAGGAAACAGGCAACTTTACCTCAGTCGGTTAAGCTACAGACTCGGCAAGATTGTGACATTTACACTCGACGACAGGTTTCTCCTTTACTGTATGCATGAAAATAATTATGTCTTTCAAACGGCGTTCGCCTACAAAGTCAGCGAATCGCTTCAAAGAGGAACAGAAGAAGAAGACATGGTTATTACTGCGTCTATTAGCTCAAATACGGGTGAACTAGTTAAACGAGATCTTTCAGGTTTCCTCGAATTAAAGACAACAAACCACCAGGCTCGGTTCTTACGGGAGCTTTTTAACTTTTCATATGGGGAAAAAAAAAGCTTTTATTTTGCTTTTCTGTGCTCTTCCTGTGGTTAGGGAACCTCGTAGGTCTCTGATAGGATATGCAAACATCAAAGAACAATCAGCAGGTGGAGGTGGGCTGTAAATCTTCTCTGTAACCTTTCAACCACTCGTCCTCTTCTTTAAATCGCTTTAATAGTCGACGGTTTTTGGTAGTTAAATTATTTATTATATCTGGACTTTCATGGATGTTTTTTTTTGTCTGCAAGCAAAAAATAAAAAGTGAAAAAATGAGTTTTTTCCTGTTTTGTGTTTGTGTGAATAACTTTTATCTTCGTGTTCCAAATAAAGTTGAGTCTTTTGTGCCTCTGAACGAACTCATGTAAACGACTTCTAAATATTAATGGTTCAAACAATCAAAAAGATGTCACGTCGACATTCGCTCCTCGGCCTGATGAGGACAAAGAGCCCAGAATAAAGACCAAAACCACATTTTGACATCATGTTTTTATCAGATGTTAAATCTAAGACCTGTTGTAAGATTTAACGACACACACACACATTTGTTTTAGGTTTGTCTCCTCTCGTTTATAACCACTAAAAGATAACCTTCCTGGGTTCGGGCGTTTTGACACCGGCTCCCAGGATTCATTTAGAAGGTCCTTCTGGCCTCGCTGACGTCACCGTAATGCACCAGCTGGAGACTCACGGGTGGAGGCTGAAACCTGAAGGCGGGGTGTTTGCAGTCGAGGCTCAGGACCGACCTGGAGGAGGCGTCGCTTCCTGAAAGGTGTTCTGATTTTATTTCAGGTTATTTAGTTTTGTTCTGCTGCTCCTCTGAAACGGGGAGGAGTCTGTGAGCTGAAGCCTGCAGATGTGAACCCCGGCCTGAGCTGCTCTGGTTTATCAGACCACCTTTAATGAAACGTCCTCTAAACTTCGTTGGAAACACATTCAGACGTGCAAGCAGCACCGTCACGTGGGGCTGATGGATTTCTGTTAAATTCCTGAAGCCACCAGCAGGTGTCGCACTCGCACCAGTGCAGGTGTGCTGCTGTCACAGCTCAGAGAGACTGGTGAGGAGATTTCAGCACGACAACACGGAGACATTTGTTTCAGATTAACGCCGTGCTCGTCGGCCCTGGATCCTCAGAGTCAGCTGATTTGTTTTTTTTATTAGTCCTTTATTTTTCCAGGTAAAATCTCTGGAGATTAAAAATCTTATTTCCAAGAGAGACAGACTGGCAGAGACACCTAATCTGATGATTCGCTGAAGAAAAGTGTTATAAACGACTGTAGAGTCACATGATGCTGCACCTGGTCCTTCTAGCTGCAGTGGTCTAAGTGTAAAGCAGATCCTTGATGCGCCGGCGTTACAGACGCGCCTCCAAACTGTCGACGAGCTTTGGACAGATCCAGAGTGACACAGGCTGAAGTCTGCTGGTGAATTAAAACCACAGTGAGGAACGTGCTGAGGCTTGCCCGTGGGTTTTTGGTGTTTTCCGGTGTTACCAGCTGGAGATGACTGGAGCTTTATGACACGGTGCGTTGTCCTGCTGGAAGCAGCCGGGCAGCGCTTCCCGGTCGTCTGTGTTTAGTTTGTGTGAGTCTGAATGAGCTGTAGCCTCAGTTTCCTGCTTTGAGCCGACAGGAGCGTCGCTGGTGTGGTCTTCTGCTGCTGCAGCTCATCTGCTTTAATATTCGACCCGTGGTGGCCACGGACAGATGCTCTTGTGCAGGCCTGTCTCCTCTGACCTCAATAAGACAGAGCTATGCTGCTCACTGGATGTTGTACAGGCTAATTCCAGTAAATCCACTGAGTTGCCGTCATGTGATTGGCTGATTAGATATCTGTGTTCGCAATCGGCGAGCGGTGGGAGCAAATGTGTGTATTTACTTTGAGCTTTAAATATCTGCGTCTGTCTGCGTCTAAAATCATTCCTTTCCAGCGCTCAGGTCTTTTTTCCTTCTTTTAACTTGCGCCGCTGTTTTTCCTCCTCGCTGACCCGCCTCAATCATTTGAGGTATTCAGCGCCGACACTGAAAACACCGCCGCCATAGAAACCATCGGCACCATAGAAACCAGCCGAACCAGTCCCGGGAACACTCTGTTCTCCTCCAGATATTCAAACCACTGTATTCTCCTCCACATCTTCGCTTTGACCCTCATCGCTTGGTGTTTGGGCACCTTTCAGAAAACATCTTTGCTTACACTCGGTCTGGGTTCGGTGTGAATTCGTGCCACATTTTTGGGAGCCATGATGGGGCATTTTGGCTCGTCTGTGTGGTAAAAGGGGGGCTTGTCCTCGCGCTGCCGCTGCTTTCCAGCAGATGGCGGTGTGAGCTCAGCCACCCGCCCCTCTCTAACCTCTACTGTAAATCATGTAAAGCTGGCCGGGTTAGGTAATACACCATTTGTTCACAGATCTGGGTTTTATCCAGCCTTCCTGGAAGTTCACTGGCTCCGTTTCCCTCTCTCCTTAATTTCCCAGATTTTTTTTGGCCTCCGTGTTTAACTCAAGCTTCGGGGAGAAAAGGCTGATTCATGTCCTGCCTTCACAGCGCCGAGCTCGGCCCCATTTTGTGGCGTTGGGTCTCCCTCAAAAACACCAGTTACACGCCGCACATGGTCTGGCAGCCTGGGTGAAAACACGAGCCGGCCGCTGAGGAGGAACCTCGCAGGGAGATAAAAGTTCACTCGGGGCGGGAAGAGTTAACCTACGGGAGACCCGTCTGAACCAGGGGAGGGACCTGCTCCCCTCCTAATCGGGGCAGAGAGAAAGGGATGAAGGGGGAGGAGGAAGGGGGCAGAGGGAGGAGGAGGGGCGAGGAAGAGAAAATTGGAGCCGACGCGAGTGGTGTGACGGGCCGAGCAGAGGCCGTGTGAGGACAGCCGAGAACCCTTTCACTACTGACCTACTTCCACACACGTGTTTGAATCTATAGCGCCGCCGAAGGGGCTAAACCTCCCGTTTAATGCTCCGCTCACACGCTCCGTCTCTGGAGCACACTCTGAAAAACACCGGTCCTGCTTCCCACCGCGTTAGCTTCACACACAAGCACAGGAGAGCGTGCAGGGCCCTTTTAGAGCCGAGGCTTTCTGAGGCTGACAGCCTCCGCGGAGGAAGCCAAGCAGGCATTAAAAGTTAGCTGAATTCATTATGAACAGCTCCTGTTTGCACTGCACACACCAGTAAACACACAACTCCCGCCAACGAGTGAAACACTAAAGGGGACTCACACGCGTGTCGGCTCTCAGGCACAATCATGGATGTCTGTAGGGGGTCATCGCGGCTACTCGGGTCATTAGTACAAGTAATCTATTACTACTCTACTACTAGTATTTTTATTAAAAGTAATCAAAATAAGGGGTGAGAGAAAGTAATTTGTGACTTGTATTCATTACTTTTGTGTTAAAGCCTTCCTTTTTGCTAAAGGATATAGTTAGGGCTGGACCAGGTAACCCTGCGTCCTCCCTTAGGCTGCTGGGGAACTCCCATGATGCACTGGGTGTTTCTTCTTCCCTCACTCTGTGTTTATTAGTTATTATTCATCTCTGGCTCTCTTCCACAGCATGTCTTTGTCCTCTCTTCCTCCCCTCCCCCCAACTAGTTGCAGCTGGAGTTATGCTGGAGGATTCTTCCTGTTAAAAGGGAGTTTTTCCATCCTACTGTGATTGCTCATAGTGGGTTGTGAAATTGTCGAAGTTTCTTTCTAATATTGTCGGGTATTTACCCTA
>VUQR01011382.1:0-45199 GCA_015108515.1 Hemichromis elongatus
AGTACAAAAAAAAAACAAAAAAAAAAAAAGGGGTATGGTAAAAAAAAAAAAAAAAAATGTAACTCAACAACATCTAGGCCTACATTTTAAAAAAGCTTGGACAGCAGCATGTTTAGTAGTTTTGAAAGCAAAACTGTTTTCTTATTCTTGTTTGAAGTTCTTGTTTGTTTTGTGGTTATGGCTTTCTTTGTTCCATGATACATAGTGTATGACGTGATGGCATTCTAGGCGTGCCAGTTTATCACCTGCAATGTTTTTCTACAAAGCTATGCTGTTGTAATACTTGTAAAATGCGTTATTGTCTTGCTGAAGTACAATAACACAGACCCTCCCAGAAAAAGACGTCAGCAGGATGGCAGCTTTTCTAACTTTCACATTTAACGTGTAAAAATACACCATTGTATCTTTAAAGATCATGGCCTAAATTAAAAACAGATGTTAATTTGTCACACCAGAAGATAGTTTTCCACTTTGCCTCAATTATAAATGAGCTTGAACCCAACATCTAAGAGATTTTTTGTTTTCTGTTGTTAATCAGATATGCTATTTATACTAAAAGTATCGAATTGGTTGTTTTTTTTTTATACTGAATCTCTGATGGGTGCGTGATAGATTACATACACAAATGCAGGGAATGGAAAGATTTGGTGAAAGGCAACAGCAGATCTGGACTCCTGGATTCCAACTAACATTGGATGGAAAACTCAATATTTTGGCCAGCAAATTTAAATGACACAATCCTTATTCATTGGTGGTGGCCAATAAACATGTGATTTAGGGATGCAGAAGCATTCAGACAGATATTTTAAGAAGATAAATATTCATGAGAAAAAAGAGACTGATGTTGTGCAAAAGAGTAGTGGAAATGGCATTATTATATAATGTGTACACTATAAATCTAAGAAACAGGAACAGTAAGGTATAATACAGGGATCTATATTATATCTTACTTATTACCTGACAAGTGTATTCATCTATTATAGAGTAGTAGAAGAATGTAAGAATGTAGGAATGTAGAACTCTAGGAATGATTTCCTGAAATGTCCCTTAGGACACATGAGTTCTGCTGCATCTGTGGTGCAATATCCTGTTCAACAAGTGATGGAAATGTTTATCAAAATAATGAGCATGAAAGATAACAATTTAAACATACAACTTGACATCAGTGAGGCTGAGAGGACAATGCATGCCTTATTAACCTGTAAAAGACTTAAGTAGGCTATATCTCCATCTTGTGGTAGATTCATATAAATACAGACATTTTTCTTATGTAGGGGCTGATGATATACTGTATTAGATTACTCATCATTATTATCATTTATTTATCCAGGTACAGTCTCAGAGAGATTCAGTGAGTGAGTCAGTGAGGTTTCTCTTTTTCAAGAGAGACCTGGCCAAGAGGGCAGCTGTTACAGATGTTACAGCAATACAACACATAAAAATATAACAATTACAGAAACAAATACTGAATTGATAAGCAGTACAGACAAGTGAACACAAACATGTGGATAATATGCAATAATAGATCAATACAAGAGTAATAATACAAATAGTCACTCTGACCAAAAGATCTATTCTCTCACTCCTTTAAATTAGACTTAAACTCCCCCATCGTATGGGGAACCAGCCCAAGTGGAGATTTCTCTATATGTTTTTAGACAAAAAGCAATCAATGGGAAAGTCTGTGGACATTTCAGTGTTTTAACCCGACAAAATATGATATACAATGATACCTAAAATCCTATAACATGTAACCAATTTAATTTTAATTACTTGAATCGCTTTGCTCTTAGATAGCGTAGACAAAAACTTTTTATGCCATTTGAGAATAATATGCTTGGATTTAATACCAAAGGCAGACTGCAGAAATTTAAGGTTTTTGCACTCCTCAATGAGATGAAAAATAGTTAAATGTGTCATCTGCAGATGAATCGAATGCAGTATTTGGATAAAATATCACAAAGGCCACTTACATATAGAGAGATAAAGAGTGGCCCCAATGTAGATCTCTGGGAACTCATTTGGATACAGGAAGAAACAAAGAAGAAGACTCAACAAAGAGGACACACTTAACCAAAACGACCTAACGGCCTTTACTGATAAACCTGTTATTGTTCAGTCTGCTAACATTACATAGGCAACTGTGTCAAAACCCATGAAAATTAAAAAAGCAGCATCGTATTTGTGCAATTCAGCGCATGACATTGACATTGTTCACTTTAGCAGCAGTTATTGTGCTGTGCAAATCCTGACTGGTGGTTAGAAAGTGTGTAATTTTTGTCCAAAAATTATTTTAGACCTTTTAATTGTTCACTGATAAGCTTTTCAATAACTTTTCCTCAACCACACAATGTAGATGTGGATCTGTAGTTTATAACATATGAAGGATTACCTTCTTATCACCTCCCTATCATTAACAAAGGGAATATTTCTATATTTTCCTATCTGTTCCAAAGTGTAAGATTAAAAATGATAAGTTATTGGTTCTTCCAGTGGTTCGTAAGCTGAATTTCACCCAGCTTGAGAAAATAAGACTTAAATTTATCTGGTCTTGAATATCCAACAACTTTAGAGCCTTGTGGATCTCCATGACAGTCAGAAGAAGCTGAAGAGTTGAAGTCTTAGTTCAAGTAGTTGCAGAAAGAACCTCCTGTTCATTAAGCTGTTTTAAATCGTTATGTAAAGATTCAACTAAAGACCCTGAAGAAACCAAATATTTATTAAGGCTGTTGATGATGAATGATTTTAGAGCTAAATAAGCCAGTCTGCCTTAGATTTAGTTTTTCTGGCCTGACCCCAGGTTATTTAATATTTTAATGAAAACGTATTTCCATGGCAAATCTATATCACTAACGAGGTAGACTCAATTCAGTTTGCAGTCCCATGAATCGCGGAAGTAAGGTTGCTAAAAATCTCATTTAAAAAACAATTTGTTGTCTTGATTTTAGGAATTTCGATTACCTGACTGCATCTACGACACAATGACATAATTTGCAAAACACCAATATGGAAATATTTATGCGTAGAGTTATTAAAAAATAAATGTGATGATGAACTTTCTGTGAATTTAGGATTTGGACAAGTTGGTTGTGTGAGATTATTATTTGTAAATTTAAAACTAACTGAAAAAGAAGATAGAGATAAAATCTCCAGCCAGGAGAATTTCGTTAAAATCTACGGTAGATACTCATCTTGGTAAAATACACCATAAAAGCCTTATATATTAAAATAAACATATCTATATCTCAGCAGATAGGAAGTAAAACCTATAGATATATAGCAATAGGTTATTAACAACATAAAACGAACAGAAAAGCAAAGGCAGCTCCCCTTTTACGGTACATGACCGCTTACCCTCTTTTCTTAAATTAAAAACAGGCGCATACATGAAGAAAGAGCATTTTGTCTTCAAATTAAAAGCATAACTATAACTTAGAGCCACACGCAAACATTGTGCTCGGTCCGAGCAACACTTAAAATGTACTGTTACAGTCAGTGATTAATAATAGCGCAACACGTCTTTGGATTATGGCGTTAAATGTTGTTATTGTAAAAAGTAATGGAGCACTATAAACTACTTCGAAATTCAACCGGAAACAGGAAAGAAGCTACAGCCCGATGTCAAGATCGCCATCGGCCGACGCCTAGTTACGGGAAATACGGTAAGTGAAGAATATATAGTATTTATCATAAACGGTTTAACGGAGTTAAGAGTTTTCTGACGTCACTGTTGCCCGCTGTCCGTCGAAAACTCAATTTCTTGATTTACATGTTTGAGTTTTAACGAATAGTTCAAACACTTTGGGCCTAAGTTTTATGTGAAATGGCGGTGAATGTGGCTAGAAGGAAGTTGATGCGCGTGCACACAATAACAGCGCGTGTATACACATGCAATTACTCTTTAGTCAAATTAACTTCATTTTCAAATCAAGCTAAATAGTTAAACTTAAAAGCTGATCCTTGTCATAAATGGTAGTTAAATTGTTATAGGGTTTTACTGTACAGAATATAATTTCCGTCGTACTGCTCATACTTCTCAGTGGTACCCTCATTTTAATTTTTTGTCACAAAGGCTGTACTGACTCTTAAAATAAATATGTTAATGTTCTTACCTGGAAAAATGAAGAGCAAATGAGTGATAGAAAACAATAAAAGGTTGTGTTAAAAAAACCCCTCAGTAATTGTTATATTTGTTATAGGAGTCATCATTAGAATTGCCGTTATGTATGTTAACATATGTTGTCGCAATATATGCAATCTTATGTTTTTTTATGCTTTTATCTGCTTGATTTAAACATTTGAGCCCCATTTGTAATCTGATAGAGCTAAACAATTACATTTACCAGATGTAATTGTTTACATTAGTCACTCTTGGCAGGTCCTATTTCTCAGGTCCAAGTTATGCTGGGCCTCCATACTGCACCAATGCTTGCTGGACCTTTCTTGGCCCAGAGTCAAACTCCTGGCCTGCATTTACAAGCGAAACAGCACTGGCCCAGGTCCACCCATAAACGAAAAACCTTTTGTTTCTCCTGTGCAAATGTCCTGTTCTCATTTTCTTTCCAAGATAGCAAGAAAATGCAAACATGACTGTATTGAAATGAGCTCAATATATATAAAATGTTCAGAAAGATTGCATATTAGTTGAACATTATTATAATAAAGATTCTTTTAGAGTTTTTGACTTGTTGGCCATGTTTAGTAAACATATGTTGAGGTTATGTCTATGAAGAAAATAGCATTGGGAAATAGAGAGGAATGTTTTTCTTGAGGTGTCAAACACTCATTTCTAATACTGATTCATGTGAAAACTTTTTTCTGAATTCATTTTATTTTGTCAAAGAACCCAATAATGTTTACAGAAACATTACAGACTATGCATTCTTACTGTAACTGACTGTTTCTTCATTGAAGTTAATATCGAGGAAGTAACTAGAAAAAGGGAAGTTGTTAGACATTAGACAGGAGGTATGACTGGTATACTTGGAGCTGCACTTAAATGTGTGCCTGCAGATGTTTTTTTGCAATCTTTTAGGATGCGTAGTTGAGGACTGGAATGCTTTCCTGAGAAGCAGCCACCGGTTCTCTTAAGGAACTCTTGCTTGTGTATTCTGAGTTCCGTTTAGCTGTCATTACTAAAGGCTTTGGAATTTCATTAATCTCTGTGAGAGAAACAGAACGGCAGAAGCTGTATAGTCACACAATGTATGTTTTGTTATAGTTCAATTCAAGATTTCCACAAAAAGATCATTATGGATTAAAGTTTATAGTGTGCACTATTAGTTTCATGTTTATTACATATGTGTAGACATTTAGGCCGCAAAACTCCTCTAAAACATAATCGTTTAGGTTTCTGATGACACTGACAGGGAAGTGTAGGTTCAGTTTGCATTTAAATCCAGAGACTGTAGTCAGTGCTTTATGGCCGATTGGGTTTTAATCCTTGACCTGCAAAATTAATTTGCAGAATTTGATAATCAGTCATTACCATTTCCTAAGTTGGGAAAATGCCCTGCTTTTCAGTGCAGAAAGTTGGAATTGCAGTTAAAAAAAAGAACGTTGAGTTTCACAGACTTCTTTTGCAAAAAGTGAAATATTCTCAGGGCTGCAAGAGCAATACATGGCAATAATGAAGATCATTGGAGATTCATTTCAGGTTTAGGGTTGCGTTTCTAGAAATGAAGTTTGGAATGTGGTCAGAATTGGTACTGTGCCAAAACTGAGACGTAGAGCCTGATTCGTTTTGCAGTAGTACCAGGGGGCTGTCTGTTGGTCTGTCTGGTTCCAGATCCATTCACAGCATAAAACACCCTAAGTGAATGTAAACTGATATTTGGACAAAATCCCAAAACAAAGCACAATTTCTGTCAAGCTTTTAATAATCCGAAGAGGCAATATGCAAAGCAAATAACAATCAAACAAAAAAAAACAAACCCAAAACTGATCACAGTGACATCTTAAAAGAAACTTTAAAACCTTGAACCTTGAACTAGTACCTTTTGACTGTTGTTTTTTTGTCATACAGTTAATCTGCTACACGTTAATGTTGTGGCTAAACTGACTAAATATTTCATTAGACAGAATGAGTAAATGAGAAAATGATTGGCAGATGATCTGATAATTGGTACTAATTGTTGCCTTTTGTATGAGTCATAATATGTGAAGTTGGTGACTAATAGAGTAACAACAACAAAATTCAAAAGGCTTTGGCTGTACCTGTGTCCTCAAGCTTATATCGGTTTTGCAGAGATATTGTTGTCATGACAAACAGTTTCCTTATCAGTAGGGGTGGAGTGAGCAACTTGCATTGAGCTTTTCGATTATGGCATGAACCAGAACCTGTCAAGTGGTATTCTGAGTTTCCTGTAGTGGTTTTTGTATGACTAAGTTGTTTTTCTGCTGAAGAGAAAAGCAAGTGAGATTATTTCAGATAGAGCCATCAGATTATTGACAGCTCATACGCTCGCTCCAGTCTAAATACTGTTTTCGGAAATAATTTTTCGCAAGAAGATGCTCATAATGTGATTTTCACACTGCCACATTTTCATAAAGAAAGAAACTCTTTGTTGTTTTAACAACAGGACATATAGTGGAGAGTGTGGCCGTGTGATATGACATGTGACGGGCTTTTGCATGTTGTCTTGCTACAGGGCACGCGCTTATTAGGATATGATATCAAATGAAAGGCCACAAATCCCTTCATATTTATTGGTGTGAGTGTCTACAGAGAGTTGACTATCCACTCCAGGTGATTATCAGACTACCTGGTTTAATGAGCCAGAGATTTTAAATTGTTTTTCACCCAGTAAAGAAACTTTTTTAAAACTGATTTTTTGCTTTTTAAAAGAAATTTGAGTACTAATTTGTACTAATCACATATTTGCTTGTTCCTCACTAAAACCTTTTAACTTTATAGTCTGCAAAGATTGAAAGGGTTTAGATATTACCACTATTCACATCAAAGTTCATAGTTCACAATTTTTTTGTCATCATACAAATAAGCAAACCTGTTATCCTTTAATCGGCAGTTCTCAAGAGGGCAGAGCAAGTAAACCAGCCCTGTAAGAGGGAGCAGAAGGAGGAGGGAATATGGGGAAGTGTAGATGCATTTCCCATAAGTCATAGTCAGCCAGCTCCTCCCCCCCAGTTGGCTGAGAGCCAGCATCAGAAGAGCAGAAAGCAGAGCGGCAGCGACTGAGCCGAGTCGTTACTGAAAAGTAGAACATGAAGACACGCAAACGGAGCACCTAGTTCGTGTCGATGACAGGTTATTCAGAACAAATACCCGAGAATGCAGTTCAGACTGGCATCTATCGGTATGTTTGCCCGCTACGCCGGCTCACACATACAGAGTCTGTTTTTGTGCCTGTTTGTTGCAATGGGGTTTTCTCTATTTCCTTTCCACGTAAATTCATTGGGGTGTGGTGGTGCAGCGTCTTAAGACGGAAGTGACAGTTGAGTTGATTCGCTCTAAATAATCTTGCGGTGCAAGAAGTCTGTGTACAAGGTAGTATTATCAATAAACTTAAACAGGTTTAACATAATTTTGATTATGTTTTGATGTTATTTTTTGCCGTATTCTTACTTGTATCTGTCCTTTATTACAGTTGTCAGCAGCAAAAGCATGGAGTGTGCATGTGATTGTTTTAGTCAAGAATTTAGGCTTAATCTTTGTGTGAGAAGCTGCTAATGTAATGGACAAACTGACGCAACTAATTGTAACTGGAGTGCTCCAAATGTAGTTCTGAGTTTGTGCCTTTTAAACTGCATACAGTTTTCCTGTGTTGGTTTACAGTCTTACCTGTTGTGCTGGTAATAACTTTTAAGCTTTGATCAGGCAGCCATGCCATCTTTATTTGAAATTATCCCAGGCTGTGCAGCCCAGGCATTGCTTAGGTTACTTCCTCTGACTGAAACAGAGTGCATGCACTGAGCGACAGAGTTTGCAACTGTGAAAACAAGACCGGGTATTAATTTCCTGTCTCATCTGCCCACCTCAAATTTCACAGTTTCAGTTTATCTGTGCTCCTTGTGGCGCAGTAAAATGCATTAAACTTCAAACAAGCCATAATAAAGCAGATCAAATTAGTTTTGCGTTTATGCATCGGTGCATATGTCTGTCGTAAACCTTTCATCTTCTGTCAGATTTATGAGCTTTTCTGTTGTGCTCGGTTACAGCAGGCAAATGGGACTGTGGAAAGTATTTGCAAAGTGTACCATAGATACAATAAAAAAATAAAATAAAATAACCAAAAGAAACGGCAAAATGCATTACAACCTTTAACCTAAAATGTGTTTAGTTTTCAGTATCCATTTGTTCCCCTTTTTAGGTATCCTCACTCCCACGCTCACATTAGCAGATAAAGGTCTTTTGTTACATTTTGGAGAAATGGTTTATGCTTATACAAATTTCACAACATTTGTAAAGGTCACTCTTGATGAGTTGCAGCAAGCATCTGACTAACTGAATAAATATGCCGCACTGTGAGCTCTGAAGTAACATGTTCATCGAAATCGAAAGCTCCGTTTATAAAGGAGCTAAATATGTTGCCCTCGAAGTCAAATTCACTAATTATTATTTAAATAATAATACTGAAAAGTTACCGTTAACTCTCAACCCAGGCGTCTACAACTAAAACTAAATTAATTAACTCTTATTTAGGATTAAAGATAAAACATAAAGGTAGGATACAGTTGATAAGGAAGAATGTTATTTATGAGCTGCTCGTGTCTCTTGCAGATTTAGAAGATAACATGGCGGTGAGACAGAGGATCTTCAACTCAACAGCGCCTTTCTCTGGAACACCAAAAGCTGACCTGAAGGGGACATATCCAGCATGCTCCAATGCAGAGCAGGAGACTGAAGAAGAGCAAGAGGAGGGGAAGGACAAAAAAATGGGATATACGCCAAAGTGGTCTACAGATAAAATCAATAAACTTCTGACACATGGAACTGCAGAACAAGTGGAAGAAATGCAGTTCAAGACCTCAACCATTGTTGCTCAGGCAGAATGTAAATATATGTTATGTTTTATATTATATTGCTATAATTAACGTTCCTGTGAGACAATTTTACATTAATACTGTGCTTCGTTTAGGTGAAACCCAGGACTCCCAGGAGTTCAGCCCTTCCTGCTATGAACGATCGTTCTTCCCTAAATGCTTAACCACCATGTAAGATCTTGAGGACATTCTCCGCATTATAAATTGAATTTTTGGTTAAGGGTCTATGCTGAATTGTGTAAACAATGCTTTAAATTCCTTTTGGTGTCTTCTTTTTTACTTTTGAAGTGTGGCATCTGACCAAAACAATGTGGCGTGCCAAACAATGGCCTCCGTCCAGGAAGCAAGCACATCAATACTCTCACCAAGAAAGAGTAGCCATAGGAGACAGAAACGTAAGGGGAAGAGGAAGAAGCAGCAGAAGAAGAAGGACACGCAGCGACAGAGACGTCGTATGCCTTCTGGAGTGCCTGAACAGGAGAGTGGAAGTTCTCTGATCCCGATCCTGGTGAGGTTACTCTTTACATCTCTCTGAGTCTTGAATATGAAACTGGTATTGAAAACTGGAATTAATATGTAGTACGCTGTGCTGTTAAAAGAATTCAAATCATCTTCAACAATAGGGCCCCAATGTAGAAGTTCCCATGTAAACATTACCCTTCCTAAATTGTGGAAGTGAAATATTGAATTCACACAGCTCCACCTCTTGTGGCCTTAAATTTTTAAGCCTAGAGCAAATTTTTTAGATGATGTAAACACCATCTTGTCTAAGAACTTTGTTGTGTTTTTTTTCCTTCTTCTTGTAGGAGGACTCTTCTGTTGAAGAGAGAAGCGATCTCAGTACTTCTTGCTGTAGCAGCTTTGAAAGCTCAGAGGAAGACGACCGAAGGCGTTCTTTTTACATCCACCAAATCTACAACAAAGGCTCAAGCTGTTCCCCTTTGAACTGGCCAGTTTTGGGTAACCTCTCCAGTGTTCGGTCATATGAGCACAACAGCAGCTCGGACTCTCTTAGCAGTGTGGGAGACTGCTCACTGGCCCTTGCTGGGCTCAGGGGCTGTGTCAGTCAGGGAGATCTGTGCTATGCAGGGCCGTTTTTCAAAGAAGTGGAGAGGGAGACTAGAGAAGACGAAGACGAGTTCTCAGAAGCTGACTCTGTTAGCAATGAGGGACTAATCTTTTATCATGAAGTAAGTTCTGCTTTGCTTCAGTATGTTTTGGTTTGAAAAGTGGCCGAACCAAACTAACTTGTTTTTCTCTTCCTGACAGAAAATTCAGCCTGTGGACTCAGAATACAAAGAAGGGAGAGAGTATGTCCTCCATCGCTTCATCAAGGAAGGCTCCTATGGTGAAGTATACAGTGCTGAAGATGCGAACAGCGGGTTCAAATTTGCTGCCAAAAAGGTAATGGACAGCATATTGTTTTGTATAAAAACGGTCTTGTATAAAATTATGTGCATAATCTAAGTATTTTATGTTCCATTGTTTTCTCAAAGATCGCCCTGAAGAAGTTCAGGAGTGAGGAGGTGGGTGCGTGGAGTGCCCTCAGATCTCCTCATGTGGTGAAACTCTTTGGAGTGGTTAGAGAGGGGCCTAATGTCGTCCTTCTGATGGAACACAAAGCTGGTAAACAATCCCACTGTCTTCCCCTCACACACAATGTATTTTGTTGATGCTAGTTATTTCTGTTGTCATTTAAACTCAAGAAACAGATGGGATCAGTGCACAAACATGAACAGTAGATGGAACTTGAGTCGACTGAGTTCAAGTGTTGAAAAATACGGATGTGATTAGTGCTGAGATGTGGAAGTGGGTGTTTCTGGGATGCTCGAAATGACTGTTGACCTTACTCAAAGAGTGTTTTTGTCCAAACTGCACCAAATGTGTGACGCGAGCTCCCTTCCCAATAAACATATTGATATACCTGACACATTTTTCCTTTCTCATTAAATGCTGGCTTCTTTACAAGCCATTACCCAGAGGAAAAGATAAATCAGATGCTCTGTGTTGGTAAATATTACTAAGACAACAGTCTTTGTCCCGCTCTAACATTTTGTGTTATTCCAGGCTCCTTGGGCCAGCTGATAGTGGAACGTGGCCGACTGCCGGAGGATTTAAGTCTCCACTACCACTCTCAAGTCTTAACAGCGTTGGAGTACTTAGTGAAGAAAAGGGTGGTGCATCTCGATATTAAAGGTATATTATACAAATGCCATAACTTTGAAAACTTTGATCATATTTATGATGTTTGGTGTGCCCGAGATATGACTGAACAGCCATTCAAGTCATTCATTAACACATGTGATTATTCATGGCAACTATCTTAAGAGTGAGCTTTTAAAAGAAATTTCATTTAATTTGATCAAGTTGCAGCAGCTTTTTTCTCTATATAGTTCACAAATTAATTATGACTGGGACTGTTCCTGTGTCTTCCTAAATATTGGTGATGTTGTCAAGTGATAAAGTATTGAATTTAAATGTTAAAGCCAAAAAAGTACCAATATATCGATATTGGCACTGCCTCACAACACTTTCATTATGAATATTAAAAGCTAGAGAACAATAGTAATAACAGTAAAACTAAGAAATGTGTCAGCTTGACTTTTACTTGTTGTGGTAGTGGAAAGTAAAAAAAAATGACAGAGAGAAAGTCAGATTTGTAATTAGTTCTCATCAGAGGATTTTGTGTCTATGTGCAGCTGTTGTTTGGAACACAAGTGTCATAGATACAGTCTAGATTTGATCTTCAAGCACCTGGGTTGTGAAACCAGATTACCACAGAGAAAAAGACGGGCTGGGAATTTCCCACAGTGTGACTCACTGCTGTTCTCTAGACACGGCGCATGCGCACAAGATCAGGAGAGCGAGAAAGAAAGGGAGAACGAAACGGGGGGAGGGGGGGATGGGACAAAGAGCAGGAAGTAGTTTGAGAGAGAAGAAGAGGAGAAAAAGTACAATGGACAGAAAGAATACAGAAGATGAAAATAAAGTGGAACGGGTTATATAAAAAAAACAAAGGAAACACAAAAAACAGAACAGAAACTGAGATTGAGGAAGAGCAAAAAAAACAAAAACAGAATAGCTTAAGAACTGACAAAACATGTTTTGTGGTGTATCTCAAGCGCCACCTGCTGTCTGTAATTCCTCAGGAAAAGCTAGACAATAATACCGCATATCTTCTTTATCTGCGTACCGGTTTGTTACTAGTTTCCACATCCATTCCACATTAAAGAGTTTAGCACAGCAGCTGTCCCTGTGTGACTTCATATTTTCCATTCATTTGGCTCCTTTGTCTTTAGTCTGTTTTGTGTCTAAGCAGCTGCCCTGTTTCTAATTATGTCATCTAAAAACTACACAGCACAAGTCATGGAAATCAACCAAGCACCACTGACATCACACAGCAGCACACAGATTAATGCAATGGATTACTGACTCTTTTTGTTTCTCCCAGCCGACAACGTGTTGCTGTCGGATGATGGTAGAGACACCTTCCTGTGTGACTTTGGACATGCCGAAAGGCTCGACAATCAGGGTCAGAGCCTCAGTAGGTCCAAAGGTAAATACTTTGTAACTGAGTAATTTTGGTAAGATGTTAAATTTCTCCACTTACATGTCTGAATTCACAATTTTCTCAATGTATCTGATTACAGATCTGAAGGGCACAGAGACTCACATGGCCCCTGAAATAATGAAAGGAGAACCCCGCGGAGCTAAAGCAGATGTGTGGAGCAGCTGCTGTATGTTACTGCACATGCTCAATGGTTGTCAGCCTTGGACAAGATACTATAACTGTCACCTTTATTTGAAGGTATTCTTCGAATACTTTATTAACAGATGTTTGTCCTTTAGAGTACTCGTATCAAGCCTCGACTGAATTCCCTTGCTTGATTGGTTACAGATTGCTAACGAGCCCCCGCCTCTGAGAGAGATCCCACCTGACTGTGGCTCTCTCACTGCTGAAGTTATAAAAGCAGGACTCCAGAAGGATCCACTGAAGAGATCATCAGCATCTGACCTCAAAGAAAAAACTGACCGAGCTCTGAGAGAAGGTAAAGTAAATCTGCACTGCATCTGGGTTGATGGTGGTTTCAGCAGTGAATTTACAGACACCTGAGAGTTTGTTATTTTGCGTTTATATGGTGTGGAATGCTTTAGTGAGTGACCATCAGTTGACCCAGATTCAGTTTAGCAATACCTGCTATACATATTGTAGTCAGTTTATCATAAGTACATAAGGTAATTTAATTTTTATTGATTTGATTGCAGTTGGAGGACTTACCAGCTCAGTCAAGGGTCCCTACTTAGAGCCTTTGCTTAACACCAACAAACCAAGTGACTCCATGCAACTCATCACCAGCAGTGCTGACTTTGAGGATGAAGATATGCACCAAGAGTCCATACAAAAGATGATCACAGCAGGGAGGAGGACAAAGAAACTGACTGATAAGGAAGAAGCAGACGCTGATTCTAAGAAGTCGAAACAAAGCTCGCCTAATGAACCACAAATGCTGATTTCTGAGCTGAGCCACAAGAGGGACAACAAAATCACCACTGTACCTGAACTTGAGCTACGGAAGCTGGTTGGAGGTGAGGTTTTCTTTAAAGTTGTATTTAATTTCAGACGTTAGGTTTGGTAGATGCTTCAACTCTGTATGCTTTTGTTTTTTTGTTTGTTTGTAGATTTCTATCTGAGCAGCCTCTCCCAGCTTCATTCTGCTGAGATGCAGGAGCAGTTGTTGTCTTGCCTCAGCAGTGACCCTTACCCGAACTGGGAACCATGGGAAAAAAAGGTAAATCAAAATGCAGAACAGAAATGAAGCCAAAATATCAGGCAAAACATGTTTTTCAGCAAACAATTTTATCTTTTTGGTTAACAGCAGAATTAATAAAGCTACTGTTTGGTTTGTGTTCTCCTTTTTCCAGGATTCTGGCCGCTGGTCTCTGAGCCCAGGAGACGACCTTAGCTCTGGTGTCTTCTCCTACAGTAGCCAGTCAGATGTGCAGGTGTTCAGTTTGGATTTCCTGGGTCACACACAGCAACCACCACCTTGCTGTTTTGAAGGTGAGATGAAAAGCTTCTCTTCTCTTCTGTTTAATGTGATAGCAAATTGTATGTGCCTCACTCTGCTTTATGATTGGTCCAGGGGTGGATGTCTGCATCAGAGACTTTAGTGATAAGAAACTCCGGATCAGAGAGATGCGTCGGGTGAAGGTGGGCCATATTGCCACTGGAATCAGTGATCAGGTGAGGTGAACTTACAGCATCCCGCACTATTATATCCAAAAATCATGTGTTGTTTTCAATTTTAGTGGAAAAAATAGAACGATTACACTAGTTTGACACTTATCTGTGTCTGATTTAGATCTCTGAGAGGGTTTTCACACTGAAAACTGAGAATGGCCAGCAGATTGGTCACGATGAAGAGGTGCAGGAGTCCGGCCTGGAGCTTCGCTGTTTTCCAGCTCCAGACTTCAGCACTTCCTGGAGATGGAGAATCAAAGATGGCCTGCTGGAAACGCGATAGAGCCCACAGCTACTTTATTCCAGCTGCAATTTCATATTAACCGCTCATCATTTCATGTTGTGCTTCAAACACGGGCCTTCAGCTTTTGTTGTTCTGTGAGGGACTATAAAAACATTTGTATGCCTCCACTTTAACAAACTGCTTTTGTGCCTAAAATATCATAAATACAATTTCCAAAGAAAGGATTGATTTTTAGCCTTGTGTCTTGTAATGTTTGTGTCAATGTTTACTTTGAGTCAATAAACATAAAAATGTGAAGTCTGAAAAAATTTTGATCTCTCTTTTCATTTCATACAAAAACAAGAGATACTTCGAAGTTGATAGTTCACACAAAGATTTAGAAGTTACAGCTATATAATAATTACTAATTATATTATTACTATAATAAATATAATGATTTCCCTTTAAGATAAAATTGGTCTTATTTTACTTTTCAGCCTTAATCCAATAAACTTTAATTAATAGTAATAATAAGTGGTTACTTATCACAGTTTAATAATCCACCATTTCCCCAAAACTATCTTAAGGCTATATTCTGGACTTTACTAAACCTTAGGTTATGTTAAAAGGTTGATGTCTCAACTTGGACATCAACCTTTCATGTTGTGGTGTCTTACTTTGTAAAAAACGGACACTAATGTATAATCTAACGCATTGTTGTGTTGATCTATACAAGTTCAAAAAACTCTCAAGAGACTTAAGTTTCTATTTGCCTACATTTCCAGCTACACATACATATTCTAGGAACAGGAAAACAGGGATAACTGGTATGCTGATTTGCTGACATAAGAAAAATGTAAATAAAGTACAGGGTGTGACTTATCTTGAAAGAGCCCTATTTTATGTGATCATACCGCTGTAAACCTTTTTACTATAGTCAACATTCTGTGTATGATTAATGCACAGCTACACTTAAGAGTTAAAAGATTTATTTTTAATATTACAGCATACAAAGTCACTGCAAAAAGATTTCAAGGGAGACTTGAAGGAGACTTTTACCCTTACAAATATGATATAGAAAAGGTGAAAACTTGAGAATATCAAAATGATTTCAGAGTTAAAAAAAGAGAACAAAAAACACCAAGGCACTGACAAACAAGAAGAATGTATAAAAAGCCTTTTGCTGTTTAGACAAAGTCGCAGTTTGAATAACTCATGTACAAAATACAGTACTTTGAATATGTGTAACGTGAGGTAAGAATCTGTGAGCAATCCATTGCTTTCTGTGTCTGCAGCGTCAAACCTTTCGTAGACCAAAAGAACACCGAGAAGTAACAGAATTATTATTGAGTGCCACGTTAAGGTCACAATGCTGGTCAAAATGCCCCTAAACACCATATGATTGTATATTTCACAAGATTGCAGTTCTTTTACTTTCCTTTCAGAGAGATTATATAACAGTTGTTTTTTTTTAACCATTTGATGACTCATGTTAAACGTAAACATAACTTTATACAGAAGAATTGGGTGTCGCATCTATTGGAAGAAGGGAAATGAACTGGGGTTTATTTAAACCCAAACTTTTATCAGAATTCTCTTAACATATACCGTTTATCTAAAATATCTCTTTAACTTAATGGAATATGACCATCCACTTACACGCTCAGTGCTGGCAGAACATTACAGATTTACACTAGTGAACACTCACAAATACATGAGAATGTGGATTGGCTAGCATACAGACAATGATGTAAAATGGATGGAGAGAATGGGAAGAGCAGAAAGGCAATTTCTGTGAACATTTTTTTTTACCAAAAACAAAACAAAACAAGGGAAACTAATTTGATCAAAACATTTCTCATAGTATCATTTAAAGTAGAAAACAGAATGCAGTGACTTGTGTACCAAGTAAAAAATAAATTAATTAAAATGCATTCCTAGTTCAAGTCTTGACAAGCTCTCCATCCTTCAATTTTGTGCATGTAATCGTGCACAGCTCGCTTCCCCAGTGGCATAGGCAACTTGAGTGCAACATCGCTATCAGTCCAACTCCCAATTCTTACACATGAATAAGAGGCAGAAATGAAGAACAATTAATTCGAGAAAAGTTCTTCATGTTGAGCGTGTTTCTTTTTGCATTCTTCTTGCTCCTGTGCCCATTTCCCTCAACTGCAATTCTTGCTGTCTTTTTCTTCTCTGCTCTAAATGCTTCCCTCACATCTTGCGAATGACAAGAACAGTGGTAAGGACTCCTGCCAAGAAAACCCCGACTGTCTGCCATGTGGGTGTGCCGAAGTAGGAGCGAATACCCTCCTAAAAAAGACAAAAAGACATGAAAATAACATGGACAAATAGACTATCACTAATAAATTAGGTTTATTAGTTAGCTCCTTACTTACCCAGCCACCTTGCTCCCTGATCCAGTTGAGCACATGTTCCCGGAGATAGTCTGTGGTCCAAGAGATAATGGTTCTGATAATATCAGGGATCTCGGTTACAAGAGCCTGGAAAGGTGTAAAGAGAAGATCTTTAGATTTGTTTTGTTTTTTAATTCAATAATACATGCCTCATTTATGTTATTTATTTTTCAATACCTAAGATACTAGTTTCACGTACTTTGATAATGAGTCGGCATGCAAAGTAGAACAGTGCAACCACCCTGCCCCAGTTAAATATTCCATCTGAAAAGATCTCATAGGCCACTCTCATAAAAACTTCTCTTGTGGGACAAAGTGAAGAGTCATTTATCATTCTAGGGGGGGAAAAAAAGGATTAATGGTAAGGAAATCATTTAGTTATTATAGTTACAGTTGGACAAACTTGTAAATCATAATACTCCATGAATTAAACCAACCTTTGGAGCTCTACATTTCCATCCAGCTCGTCTCCAATCTGCTGCAGGCACTGGGCAAGCTTCTTATGTTTTGGGTCAGTCAGCTGGCTTCCACCAAGCTGTTCTCTCGTCACCACTTTATTGCTATCTTCTTGCCTATGAACTCGCTCATAGATGAAACTATACAGCACAAATACACAACAATAAGCCATCTTACAATTTCTTTAGTTCAATACCAAGAAACCAAAGTGAAAGGGTTAAGCCTGTCCCTTGGTTGTCGTCACTGAACCTTGGCACATTAGCACTTTCAAATTTGACTGGTAGTTATATATAGCACTTTACTACTCTATTTGAGCATCAGTGTTTTTTTCTTACAACAAGCCTCATATTTTTCTGTGCCAAAGCACTTTTAACCAAAGGCAGGATACTAACATCCTGATGGATGCGTAAAGGTCAACGAGATTCACTATTTACGTTGACAAGCAACTAAAAGAGCTGGTTGTCAAACCAACAGCCTTCTTCTTCTCTAGCTCTAACTTCTGAGACATATCATCCAGGGCACTAAAACCCATTACACCCCACCCAAATATATCAAGTTGATATCTTTCCTAAAATGATATATTCCACATATAACTGCTACCCAAGAGTGTAATGTGTACTCACTCCTTTAACAAAATAGTTCCGACTTCCAGTATCTGATCTGTGGAATTCCCTGAAAGACAAAGGGAGGCTATCATTAGATGACTCAAATGCTGATAAATAAGCACTGCGACAAATTATTATCTAAAGTGATCTCATTTCAGACGTAATTACACGTCAATTCTCAATTTCATCATAGGCATTTTTCGTAAGAATTAGTCGAAACACGTTTTTAAAAACATTGTTTTCGTAAATTATCCATATTTGCTGTTGAACTCAACTCTAGACACCTGTTTGTCCGTATAGTATGCAAAGGCAATATATCAAAACCGGTGTTAGTTATTTACTTGATGTATTACTTTCAGTTAATTCGCCAGAATTAAACATTGTCATAACTGAGGAAATTTGCCTTTTCTTGTGTCAAAAGGAAGCCGTTTTCGAATGTGTACGTTTCACTTTTGGTCAAACGCGTTTGCTTACTCTTTGTGGTGCGAACATCTACACAACGCAGTGATAACGCAAAGCTAACGTTTAGCCTCTTTTGCTAAGCTAAGCCCTGTCCATGTTAACGATACACTTAGCAAGCAATAGAGCGGAAAACTAAATGGTAACTGTCAAAGCGCCACATTATCCGTGTCTATCGGACTCCCACCAATACTGTCAGAGTCTAAATATATATATATTTTTTATTTATTGACGCTAGCCGCTACTACCTTGATCGCCTCCTCCTGGGTGTGATGCCATCTTGTTTTCTGTTTGGGTCGTTTCTGTTTCCATTGCAATCACGTGACAACAGTTATTTGTCTGGCCAGTGGGCGGCACTTGGTACCCTCACTTTTCCACGCCCTAGTTTAATTTACAAATGTACAAATAGAGCTATAGACAACTGCAAAAGGGAACATTTTTAACGTAACTTACCGCACGGAAAGTGGTACGATATCCCTATAATCTCAAGTCAAAGATCTCAGTCAATAAAAAGTCTGTTTTTTTTTAGCCTCGCCTAATATGAACGTCATTTCCCGTACCTCGGTGTCTTCCGTCCGTCGCGCGCATGCATAGGCCTCTTTACGACTCGGCTGGCAAAGATGGCGGATGCACAAGTATGTTCGGCAAAACGGCGTGGTGACTTTAAATCGACATATTTACACTTTAATAAACTTTCTAGTTATCCAGTATTAAGTATATGTCGTTGTGGTGTCCTTATATTTGTTCTCAAGTCACTTAAAACCACATTTAGGCGCTTATATTTAATATTTTTTACTGCTCTGTAGACCCTCGTGCAGTACTCAAGTAGCCGGAATGGTAGCTTGCATAGCTTAGCGTGCTGTTACTTACCGTTCCCTATTAATACGGCTTCTACTCTGCATATTATACATGTTAAGTCTTAGCATTTAAGCATGCCCTCTTTAACTTTTTAGTCTGCATGTCATATTAACCAAAAGTGAACGTAGTCTTTAGAGAGGAAGTAAGTCTTAAGTTGGCTAACAAGCGACGGTATATGTGAAATGCGTCGTAAAGGTGATGTGATTTCTATTTCAAAGCTTTAACTTGCTGATCCGTTTTTCTGACCAGACCGAGAGATCCTATCAGAAGCAGCCTACCATCTTTCAGAACAAAAAGCGTGTTCTGATCGCAGATGGTGGCAAGGAGACCAAGGAAAAGCTCCCTCGCTACCACAAGAGCGTCGGGCTGGGCTTCAAGACGCCAAGAGAGGTAAATGAATCAACTCAAGACATTCTTCCAGCTTATCTATACATTTAACATATATTTGGTTTTAAGCTGCAGATGATGTTTTTCTCACGATGGTCTTCCAAGCCTGCAAGGTTTTGACGACAGTGCCTTTTGGCAACACTGATGCAAACTTGTGATTATGATTTGTGTGATTTATGTTAGATATGATAGTGTTATCACTCATTCATACACAGTAACAACATGTTTTTCTTTCTTCAGGCTATTGAAGGCACCTACATTGACAAGAAATGCCCCTTCACTGGAAATGTTTCCATCCGTGGCCGTATCCTCTCTGGTCAGTTAAATGTCTCGTAGAAGTTTTCAAATCTAAAAAACACAGTCCAGAACAGTCTAATTGAGTGCAAACCACATATCTTCCTGTTTTTGTCACTGTCCTGCAAGTGATGCTTTTCTCACGATGGTCTTCCAAGCCCTTTGGGTTCTGACGACAATGCCTAATGGCAACACTGATGTAGTCTAGTGACAAAAGTACTAGTTTTCTAAATATATCCAGTGTTATGACTATAGAAAGTGGTATAACACAAAATGCTGTCTATTGTCTTTCTAAAGGTGTGGTGACCAAAATGAAGATGCAGAGGACCATTGTCATCAGACGTGACTACCTGCATTACATCCGCAAGTACAACCGCTTTGAGAAGAGGCACAAGAACCTCTCTGTCCATCTGTCACCTTGCTTCAGGTAACAGGCCCTCACATATTGTGCCAGGTTTTCTTTAGTTAAATGTGAAACAGAAAAACTCAGTCTTGAGCAGTTTTGTCTACATCCTACACTTTAAAGATGACAAAAGGAAAATCATTAAATCAGTAGCCTTGTATTGTCTTAAATATCACTTAATAACTGTGTTCCTTTAAAGCATCTTACTTTGCTGCAAATGATGTTTTTTCTCACGATGGTCTTCCAAGCTCAGGAAGCTCTGACGACACTGCCTTTGGCAAACACTGATGCAGCTTTGCTTTAGTATGACAATATTTTCTGTCAGATTAGTTTTGGACATGCATACCTATTTTAATACCCCTTTGTGCTTTTTTTTTTCTTCTTCCTTCCCTTCTTCTTCTGCAGAGACGTCACAGTTGGAGACATTGTGACAGTCGGGGAGTGCCGACCCCTCAGCAAGACTGTGAGATTTAATGTCCTCAAAGTGACAAAGGCTGCTGGAGCCAAGAAGCAGTTCCAGAAGTTTTAGATGTGACTTTGAACAAGATGTCTGCTGTCGGCTAATTTGTCTCATTTTGAAATAAAGAAAATCTTGGCTAAATTTCCGGTACAGACTGAAATATAAAACATTTGTGTGGCTTTATTTACAGTATTTTGAGCTTGATAAAAAGACAGCACTCATATTACACGTATTACTGGTCACTGTAATAATATCATAGCTAAATTTTAGAAGTACTCCTGCAGTGATTAAATATTTTAACTTTGGGTACTCTGCTCCCTGGTCTAACAGTCTATAAAATCTGGCATTGCAGTCATGATATGGTACACCCTCTTTCATTTCTTAGATTTTACATAAAATCATTTAAATACAAACTCGTGTGAACAGCAACACATGACGCACTGTCAATGAACAAAAACAAAAAAATGCATCATGATTCAATAGCTTGTAGAACCACCTTTAGAAACAATGAATGGCTTTGATTACAATGACTGTCAGTCTTATTGTTGTATATGAGTTTGGGTGCTTTAATGAGGTTTGCATGCATTTGGTTCTACACAGCATTTTAATCAGATGTGGACTATTGCAACACCTTGATTCCTTTTTTGTGTGTGGCTATTGTAGATTTGTTGCTGTGCTTGGGATCATTGTACTGTTGCATGACCTGGTTTGGACCAAGCTTTAGCTGTGTAACAGATGGCCTCACATTTGGCTCTACAAGATTTAAAGAGAAGCGCATAGTTCCCAAGTCAGAGGAACAATTGCTTCCAGATTGCTAATGCTGTATCTCCTCCTGAACGTTTTAACATACGTGAATGCTGCAGACCAGCAACTTACCCAGAATGCTATTTAAACTAGAAGTCCTTTCATTTTCTTTTAAAGATGTTGTCACACTTGCTGCTTTTCCAATTAATTTTGATTTAAAATGTCAGATTAATAATGACATGGTGTAATATCTTTTGTAGTTCATCATGACTATACCTCGAGGTCATTTAAACCCTACTTTTTTATGTCTTTACACATTAAACCTTAGAAATTAGAGGAGTGTACTTTTTTCACAAAACTAGTAGAAAAATAAAATGCAAACTAGGTGAGAAAGTTTTAAACGTAGTTGAAGTTAAAATAGAAAAGGTGAATCTATATTTTCATATTTGGTGCTTTAGTTCACCAGTTTTATTGATCTTTCTCATGATGGCTGCTCTGTTTTAATAAAATAAATCCTATTGATTGTCCCTACAAGGTACATTACTGCAGCTGACTGGGAGCAGGTGTTTTTAGTAGCCTTCAAATGCTTTTAGTGATAAATTAATTATTCTGCCACCAATAACTCGAGTGCCATAAAGCTGTAAGAGAGTCATTTCCTAAGTGAAGTCTAGTTAAAAGCAACATGGCAATGATGAGATATTAAGCTTAATAAGTATGTTTTTATTATCCTGTAGAAGAAAGCACAAAAAAGATTATGAAATGACTATTGGACATATTAAATAGAAGATGTAAATGAGCCTGTTCAACCTTACTTTTCCACATAAGAGAGGTCTAAAAAAAACCTATTTATTTTGCTATCATTAAACATCAGAACTTTAGTGATTTACCAAACTGGGAGAAAGCGAAAACCAAAAATACAATGATGACAATATAGAGAGCATGTAAAATATTACATAATGTGAGCAATGGACACATCAGAACAATATGCAGTGTGTTAGGATGACATACGGATCAGACTGAAGAGTGGGATATAAAATGGTTCCAGGCCAGTGAGGGTATGAAGCCTAAGAACAATATAGACTATAATATAGAACACTGGACATCGTATATTTACAGTATCTGTTAGTATGGGATGCACAAAAAACAAAAAAGCACATAGTGTCCTATTCAAACAGTGAGTCATAAACCACTATGGTGTTGTACCGTGTATTCACATTTATTTTTAAAGCAATCAAAATGCATTAAGCTGTTCCTAACCAAACTCCCTATTATTGCCAGCAGGGGGCAACAAATAGCTGATTGAATGTGTTTACTCTTGGCTCTAGCATACATGGTAAATACATTAGCCACCAGAATATGTCCCATTGCAATCATTCATGGATCAAATAACGATATTTGCTTTGTAAATAAAAAATATGTTAATAGAATTTTTAATAATAAAATATAATAATAATAATAATGTAATAATAATAATGTAATACATTAGATAGATAATACGTTGATTGATCTCACAAAATAGTGCACTAAATAAATAAAAAAGTAGCGGCAACGGTGGTAAAAATAAAATAAAGAAAAGTAAAAATGCATAAAATATGCATTTTCATCTCTCACATAAAGAAGATTAATATAATATAATATAATATAATACAAGATATTTTTGCTTGAAATAAGTGAAAAAAATGAAAATGTTACTCTGTAGCTGATTGTGTCTTATTTTAAGTGTAATGAGATATTTTGACTAGAAATAACACAAATATACTTAGTAAGATTTCAAGTTTTTCTAGTGCAGTTTTTCTTTCAGACCAAACCTCTTGGATAAGTAAAATGACAATCTCATGATGCTACAGCCATGATTTGACATCCTTCTTTTGTACTTTTAAGGCCTGAAGATGCTCAGTTGTGTCTGAGATTCAGAGAAAAACACAACAAGTGTGCTTTTCAGCTGATTCATTTGCATTTGTCCTTATTTCTGCCTGAGAAGCAGACAGCCCCCCCGCCCACTTCACCGTCTGCTAGCTGAGTGCCGTGACAGAGGAGTCACTAATGTCGTAGTACATGCTTTTTTCTCAGTGCTCTAGTGAATGTGGGACATATGGTGATGATGTGAAGAGGAGAAAGTGGTTAATGTGAGCTCAGCCGTGTAAGTAGTCCTGTCATTTAATGATTAGCAGACTGAGCAGCTGTTCTTCTGAAGCTTTGCTAAGGAAAAACAAACATTTCCCTCAATTACAGTTTTTACTTTTGTTTTTGCTGTAATAATAATAATGTAGCTCTCCACCCATACTGCAGTGTTTAGCTAAACAGCAGTGTCCCAGCTTCGAACCACAAATTGTCCTCTGTACTGGGGCTTTCCCAGCTCTTTCTCTCCTTCGTTGCTGACACTACGGGTGGGTGGGAGGACTTGCAGGATGTTCTCGGGATAACAGGCTCTCTCACAAGCAGACACCCCAGGGAGCATGATGGCCCTGCAGGACCCCCAGCCCACATGAGTGCAAGCATGCTCCCAAGGAGTGTTTGTCTGAGGGCAGAGGTCTGATCCTTTAAGAAGTTTGAGCAACCATAATAAACCAAAACTGACTGTCAAAACTGTGATGGATATGTACGGTTAGATATGTCTGCCCATGATGCTGTTGTTGTGCATAGATTCAGAAAGCCAATATAAACTGTTCTAACCATTTAAGCTAAAGAGGTTTTCAAAACTTCTGACACACAAGATGCAGACATACATTTCTCTGTGTGATTCTTCTGCGCATTTACTTCCATGCAAGTCTGATTGGTTAATTAAAAAACAACAACAACAAAACAGGTATTTATTAAAATTTTAATCCTCACTCCCTGAAACACAAGCCCTGCAATTCAGCACTCAGCTCTGAGATGGAGAAACCAGTCACGCTTCTGCTAAACTAATTCCAGTTTTCCATTTGGAGGCATCACAAAAAAGTTAAGATAGATTCTTTGCAGAGTGGAATTGTGTAGAGCATCCATCACTGGTGGCTTGCTCGGGCCCTCTGTGCATATAAAACAAAAATGTATTCTATAAAGAGCCCATTTTTTAGCGCAATCATATAAAAAGGGTTTCAACACACTAATATCTGCAAACAGCAGTATTTTAACATGTTCTGCAGTTCAATAGTAGTCTTTCAACATTGTTATGCATATATTTTCTGGCCATGACAGCGGACACACAGTCAGGTCATTTCACATCCCTCCAGTCTGCCAACATGTTTACCCGGAGTCATGGAGCATGCTTGCAGCCATGCTTATTTGTGTACCTAATGGCAGTGATGTTAACTCTAAGGGTCATCCCAGTGAGGGTAATCAAACAATCAAAACAGAGACCTTCTGGTGAGCCAGCAGGAGGTTGCAAAGTCACCGAAGCTGGAGCCTGATCATGGGCTGTTTGGAGGCTGTCAGCAGCATCCAAACTGTTTTCCAGCAGAAACAGCGGCATAAATCAGACCTGATGGACTGAACAGATGCAGGCACTGTTTTGTGTAATACAAAGTAGCCTGGGCTTTAACAGATAAAGTCTTTCACTCTGTGGTCTGTACTACAGACAAAATAACAGACTGCTCAACACAAAGGTAAGCTTGTATCTTGAATCTGAACAAATGACCTCTACATTTAAGTCTACCTTATGAGGGGTAAATGTATTATATTGCTACAGATTTTTTCTCTACTGCAATATAATACAGAACCATTAAACCCACCACTTCCCTGTTGGCTGCCTGCTAGGGTGAACAACACAAACACTATAAACTCCACTACGGGTCAACACAGGGTCAACCTCCACATCTGGGCATGCCATTATATTTTTGAATGGACAAAAAGGGTCCAACTGCATATTATTATGACACGATTCTCGGCCACAAATAAAGTGCCATGTGGTCAGGCTGCACACCGCAGTCATATATATTAAATATGGGTTCAGATGGCCTTCAGTTAAAGCCAGTGAAAGTGGATATGGTGGTTAATAGGCATGTCAAGATCTATGTCTTTAAGGTTAAAGGTTCTGGTCACAGTTATCAGTGTCCGTTATCTACAGCAGCACCTTGAGCTTCTTAACTGATTTTAAGTGATTGAGCAGATGTGGCTTCTGCTCTTCGCTTGCAGACTCATCAGTTTGTGGGTGCTTTTGTAAAAACATGCTTTTGTTAACTTGATGATTCCTGTTTGCATGTGAGTGTATGTTCGCTGAAGGACAAAATTTAAACACTTCAAAGAGTATCCATTACAAAACGCTGATTGATAGCTGCTCACCTGGTCTCTCTGGTAAGTCGAGAGCCATGCAGCCACACCGCAGATTTACACGACATCTACTAATTCAATATTCTCATGTTCGGCGGAGTTCATGCCTGCCTGTCATACAAACTGCATGTCTGGCATGTGTGACTGCGGTGGGCATCTCCAATTTTACACCTTGTCATCAGATCAAAAGGGCGGCTGGTGCTGGCGGGTCACAGGACAGGGTGTTGTGTGCAGCAGCAATTTTGGGTCATGTGTGAATGATCCAGCATGGCTGTCATCAGAGCAGCCCCGGGGTGTGCTCCTGCTGAGTGATGGCCTCACACTGGAGCCCTGATTGGACAGAATCTGGACTACATATTAAACGAGTGCTATTTTCAGATAATGCCAGGTGACTTGTGTCCTCGTGGAATGCATTTTCATTTGTACTTGAATAGCCATCTATTGCTAATGAATACAAACTAAATAAATAACAGAATTACTACAGAAATACCAGAAGTTTAAGTCTTTTGTTTTGCTGAATTCTTTGAGTTTGAGGTTTAAGGAGGTAAATAAAGACCTGCACTGTAGAGTGTAACACTTCTCCCTATGAAGTGTAACAGGAGAAACTCAAAGGAACGCCCCTCAGCAACAGTTTGTGCTGCTATTGAGCAGTTCCTGTGCAGTGAGAAGAATTCACCCTGGCAGATGGTGGGGCCGAGGCCCCCGAGGCCCCAGGCAATGCTACACCCTGGGACCCGGATACCTAATCATGCCCTGTTGAGCCTCTCACCTGCTGCTCCGCTGCTCACAATGTTATCTCATCTCCCTGACCCATTGTGGCTCCCATTGGTGATAATGACAGTTAAGAGACCCACGCAGCGCTGGAGCAGGAGCTCGGTCTCCCCGGAGAGAGTCAGAATCATGGGAAACCTCAGAGTAATCGATCTCTCCATCCTGCCTTCTTTGGTGGATCTGATTTCTTATCTCGTATTGCAGTAAACTACTGTGGTGTCTGTGATTAAAGGACAGATTGTTTTGACTTTCACAGCCACTGTTCTTAGAGATCAATCTTATTTTTATTAATTTTTAAATTAAATTATTTGTCAGTGCCCCTCATACACTGTAGGACAACATAATATAAAATCCACAGTGACATTTAATTTGCTCTTTATATTGTCTCATCAGTCTAAAGTCTAATTTCACAATAGGCAGAAAAACTTCCACTTGCTCGCCATCTAGCTCCATATGAGTTCAGAAAGTGTTCACAGACCATAGCTATGTGGCCTTGGGTAACCACAGTTAGTCGCATTTTAAAAATTCAGTTCGCGCAACCTACTTAACCAAACCACAGTATTGTGAAGATCCTTGTTGTTGTTGTCCTCTTTATTTTTGTGCTTTGCTATTTTCATTTTCACTTAGTCATTTATCATGAGAAACAAAAACCCTCCTCTTCATGTGTGACCTCAGTTCCCACCATCTCAGACAGACATGGTCTCAGTGGCCCATTTTTCACTGGGCTCTGCCCAACTTAATTAGACTTTCATTACTTCATTCTGAATGTGTACCTCATCAGTAAAATAATAAAAAAAAAAGATGGGAAAATGACCTGCAAGGTCAAAAATAATAATAGGAGTATTTGTTAAGTATGTTTAGCATTCTACTTTTTGTCATATATAATCCCCTTATTCTTCATAAGCAAGGTCTTTTCTCTGTGTGCAGTATGCATTTACATAACTGATCTTGGGGCACGGTTCTCACTGGAATGAACTGGAGTTCTTATTAACAATGACTACACTAAGGAGACGACAGCTTCCAGTTGCACATACTATACTATAAATCCTATGGCTGTTGGTTGGTTTCTCTATTTTTCTAACTTCACCATCCATTTTTTAACTTAATATCGAGAAGTTCCCCTGAATTACACTTTTTGTAAGACTTGATGTATCCTTTTTGCTTTTATGGGAAAAAGGAGGTTAAGTGACAGCTAATAGGTAGCTCCTATTCAAATGGTCAATTAACTGATCATCAGTTAATTGACTGGAAGTCCCCGCAAATTCATCTCAAGGTCAGAAAAAACTAAAAGCCTTAGTTAGCATGCTAAGTTTTAAAATTTATGACATTACAGTTAGAAAAGTGGACAAGTATGGCTTGTTTGGAAGGGTTGACAAGAAAAAGGGTCTTGTCTTTAATGGCAGAACAGCTTAAGTAGCTTCTGAACATGTTGAACAATGTCCTTTGGAGAGCGTCACATCACAATTGGTGGAAATGGGCAGAGATGATCGCACACACCCCATACCAACTGTCAAGCAGGGTTTTGGCTTCTAATCAAATGCACTTGATTGAGCAATCATCAGCAAGTGTGGGCAACTCAGAAGCAGAAGTTTGGGCAGTTTGCTCATCTGGATCATTCAGCTGTGTGTTTAAACAGTACCACGATTTTCCCAGATGCCCAAACAAATTCCTCCCAAAGTCAGACAATGACAATGATCAGAAAAACTGCCAAAAAAAAGAGAAAAAAAAGAAAACTACCAACTGGCAAGCAGGGTTTTGTCACAAATGATATGCACTTAACTGATCATCAGCAAGTGTGAGCAGCTCTATAATAGCAGATTTTTCCTGGTATGCAGCATTCAGGTGTGTGATGATTTGAGCCAACTGTGAACTTTTTTGTAAGTATTCTAGACTCAAATGTGAGATCATTTGTCTGACAGCTAAAGTATGGCTGATATTGGGTTGTGCCATGGTCCTATTTATGTACAAAGAGTGCAAAAGTGCAATAAGTGTTTACATTGTGGTACAGACGTTTAGATAAAGAACCAAATGATGTGTAAATGAATGTTTCTAGTTTCTTAGTTCAATAATAATAAACTGAGATCTCATAAATTCTAAAGAAAAACAAACCAAAAACAACTAAATTTCAACACTATACAATCTTAAATCAGCAGTAATCTTTTCTGGCTTTTTGTTGGCTTATCTAAAAATGCGTGGGCTACATATGACAGTTTGTTTGAGGTCTAGTTGTGCTTGTGTGCTGCACACATTTAGGGAAGGAAGTGAAAGGCATTTACCATTGACCCGTTTCTTCATTATTTTCTCTATGAATGGGAAAAACTGTATCTTGTTTCTTTAGTAAATTACAACTGAAAAGAGAACAAAAGAGATCACATGGAAAGACCACACCCAATAACTCTCTGAGTGATTTCAGTTATGTTCTCTTTGAAGCAATACACTCAGCATCTAGTCAAGAGAAAGGAATGTATTCACATGGGATCTCCTACAAACTCGACCTCGTTAAGCATTAAAGGCCACTTAAATGCTGGTTATTTACTTAAACCTTCTTAAATCTAATAAAATTAACCACGATGGCACATTTTCAATTTCAGTTTAAGAGCTTTGTGATTCATAGTTCAGGAAATCTGGAGGATATCTTGTGTCTTTCCACCTTGGCAGAATTCCTACTCCAAATCAACCATGCATGTTAAAAATCTCTCCATAATCATAAGATTATTAAAATATTTTACTCTGGAAGAGGCTCAGATGTAGGTTGCATCTTTTCCACTGACAGAAAAAGGAGAACACACATGTTGACAGACCTCACAGATAGTTGGTTGAATTTCCTTCTTTATAACACAGTAGAAACTCCCTCGATATTTCTACAATGTAACATCAAAGGAATGACATTGTTGTGTTCAGTTTATGGGCTAGAGTTGTTGATGTAGGCTGGTACAATAGAAATAAATAACATTTGGCATGTCTGTGTTAGAGAAATGTTCTTACTCAGAGGTTTTATGTACAATCCAACAAAACCCTTAAAATAAGAACCTTAAAAACCTATGTGACAAATGAATACTACCATTTCCATGCAAAAAATACATGACCTCCCATCCACCTCCCATGTCCTCAGTGGTAGTTATGACCCCGGTTGACATACTTCTTTTGCAGGCCAAGCACATGTTAGACCACCTCCCTGTGAAACAGAGGGGGTGCTTTCAATGCAAGACAAGCTGAAGTGACACGGCTGATAACCCTGTGCCATTGTGTGCCTGGGTTCCAGAACATCCCCGTTTCATTGCAGTGCGTAAAACATGTTGGAGATAACAGCCAACCCCAAACATTCCGCAACAGAAAAAACAAAGCCGTCATTTTTCTCTCACCAAATCTCCTTTCTTAAGATAGATTGCATCTGTAAGACCACCATAATTCAAAGAGAGGAAATCTGATCGTTTGTAATGTTTTGTCTCTTGGGACCAAGTGGCATTTTATAACATGTATGAAAACATATTTGGTAAGAAGAAAGAGCTGATTGGTGTGTGTTTGTGTTTGTAGATTTAATGGGGCATAACTTTTACATTAACATCCAATAGTTGGTATATAACCCTTTAAAAAAAATGTTTCAAGCTGCTTTATTTTGAGACATGAACCATGTCCAATTTGCCACAGCTATGCATTTTATTAGCTAAACATGCAAATGTGTCTTGATTAAAAATCCTTAACCCGTTTATTGTAGAACATGTGAAAATAAAGAAACAGCACTGTTTATGCTTTTAGTGTTGATGTGCTTAGTATTAGCATTACAAAAATAATATCCAAGGCCTAAAAGAGACTTTTCTAAAGTTATATATATTATTTTGGTTCCAAACAATTGATGGATAAATCACTAACAGACACACTCTGGATTGAAAAAAAAGAAGTTACAAATAGCCTGAACTGCCTGTTGTGATTTGGCAAGATAAATAAGGTCGGATTGGAAGTAACTGAAAAATAAACATGGGGTGAGAGAGGGGGCGGAGCTGTGGAAGAGAACATAAATGATCAACCTTGGGCTTTTTAATTAAAAGTGCAAACAAAAGTTAAGTGCTCTGCAAGTTTGGTAAGTACTTAGCCATGACAGATAAAGTTAGCAGGAATTACTGGAGGGTGGCAGAAGCCAGAATCAAACTCTATGATCATGGCATCAAAGATAAGGGAAATACTATACAGTGCATGTGCCGATAAGGAAGAGGGGATTCTTTTAATATTCCTAGAATAAGGGAACACATTGATATATCTTTTAATACCAAATCTATTTGTATTTTAAGCAAAATGCAGGAGCTAGGCTACACTTGTGGACAAAATTGTGGGAAGAAGGACTAATAGACTAATAGATTACTCTAGCACAAACAATCCTTTCCAAATTAAATTCCAAATTAAAACATTCCCAACATGTTACAGTCAACAATTAGGCCCAACATCAGTTGAGAGATTTGCTGTTTTATATTTTATTTGTGACAAGTGCATTTAGGCATATCAGTACAGGAATATGCACAACACAGTGATGACAGTCCCATTAAAAGAAGAGCTTCGTTGCAAGTCCTGCTGTGTTTGTGTGGCGAAATCAAGGGAACAAAACGAAGAGTTTCTCGACAAACTGTTTCATTGCCAGTTTCTCTGTTTAGCAGAGCAGCAATAATCTTTTCTGCTTTAGCAATTTTCAGCTAAAGATAAAACAAAATACATCAAATATAAAAGATAAAAACCACATTAAATCACTTTCTGACTGACTTGAACTGTATTCACACAATAAGCTTAGTCTCCTAAGCAAAAGCATAATCAAGCAAAAGAAAGCGAATGAACTCTGGCTGACCTATGAAAGGTCATACAATGGTCAGTGAGTTTTGGTCTGCTACTCTGTCTTTATCTATGAGGCTGTCAACTCTTTAGCTATAAATACAATTGTTTTTGTAAATGAGAAGCTTTCAGATTGTTTTTTGTTGGCTAGAATATCCAATTGACTAATACTGAATTTAGATTTAACAATAAGCCTTCCTGACTTTCCAGACTCGGAGAATCAATGTCTCATTGCAAAAAAGACCACACCACTGCTCCGTAACCCTCAAACAACAACTGCATTATCACTTTGTTTGGTTTTCATTTAACATATGGAAAAAAGTGGGTTGTCTAATGGTACACTGAAAAAATCAAAGCCCCTCTGCATCCTCAAGAGGTGGCCCCAACATAAACAGCGATCTGTTGAGCAGCAGTGTAAACTTCCTTTTGCTTGCTCTGATGCACACACTTCCTGAGGGGATTGAGTACTACACCAGACTGAACCCCACTCTTCATAACGGGGTGGAAGTGTTCTAGCCAACCAGATAAATTTAGGCCAGCTGCTGTTCTTCCTTGCATCTCTGTCTGCATGTATCTGTAAGCAAAACCTGAAAGACTGCATGTGCAAAACAAGCAAATATAAGCTGTGAGGGCATTTGTATATTTTCAGTGCTTAAAACTAGAATTACCACCACCCCACCAGCCAGCTCAGAGCTGTTAGAGTTTACATCCACATACTGGATACAACTGAGACTTTAAAGGAATTTCATGAAAAGTAATAAGTGTTTTTATGTCTGCCCATAAAGACAAGGCATAAAACTGTAGTCATAACAGCAAACAATGTTTTAAAAATGAACACAGACACAATCTGACTTCTGTTCCCGAGTTATGGCACTAAGAAAGTTATTTTTGGAGATAATAATACCATCACAAGGAAGAACATCAACATGGTCTTAATGTCAACACTTCCTCATTTGATTTCATTAGAAATTTGTCTAAAATGTTGTCATAATAAGCATAGAACTTGTTGAGCTTCAGTGACCTTTGATTACCAAATTCACATCAATTCACATCTCGTTCTAGATGACTTTTCCACCAGATCTGTATCTAAGTATTCTTGATATACAGTACTACTTTCGCAGGAATAAGATTGACAGAAAAACAATTGAAAAAAAAAATTGTCAGTACGGAGGTCTAACAATATCCAAATGCATTGTGCACACTACCTGTTATTAAAGATGTGCTAGCAGTACAGCTGTAAAAGACGAAGAACTCAGGAACACATAATCCCCAGTGGATACATAACTTGTGTCACAGTTGTGTAATTGTAACTGATCTTTGACCTTTTACCATCCACCTGTCATCAGATTAAAATTTCCTCCAGCCTTAGTTATGCTTTGTATTTGGTTCTAATTAGAATATGAACCAAGACTGGTACTAAACATCACCCTATCCATGTTATCACAATGACCTTGTCGGCATTGTGAGCATAAAGTAAGCATATAGTCCCGGCTGGACCAGGTGACCCTGAATCCTCCTTTAGTTATGCTGCAATAGGTGTTGGCTGCTGGGTGAATATTTGAATATTTCTTCTTCACTCATCCTTCTCACTCACTATGTGAGCTAGAAGTGTGATGCATTGCATCACACTTGTTATTAATCTCTGGCTCTCTTCCACAGCATGTCTTCTGTCCTGTCTTTCTCCTCTCACTCCAACTGGTCGTGTCAGATGGCCGCCCTCCCTGAGCCTGGTTCTGCTGGAGGTTTCTTCCTTTTAAAGGGGAGTTTTTCCTTCCCACTGTCGCCAAATGTATAATTATAGGATTTACCTTAAAATATAAAGTGCCTTTGGTGACTGTTGTTGTGATTGGCTCTGTATAAATAAAATTTAATTGGAAATTGAGTTGAATTGATATGATATTAGTTCACTTTTATTGATTCTCTTTCATTCATTTTCATTTATTACTTAAAATCAAATAATATGGCCACAAATAGGTCCTAGTTGTAACATCTACTCTTGCCAGTAGCAGTTTATAAAGCAACAACATTATTATTGAACAAAAACAAGTTTAGCTTATTGATGTCCATCACAGTAGCATCTCATAGTTTCTCATGCAGCCCCTTAAGAAAATTAACTGCCTACCCCTGATACAGAGTCACCATGACATCACTGATTGGTTTGGCCTGGGTGACCTGTGGCATTTAAAACCCTCGTGCACACAGTTTTAAACCTTAATAAATATTAAACTGGTTATTTATTAAAGTAAATCAGCTCCAGTACACTGTTTGTTATGATGGCAGTTATTCACTATGGAAACAAAAGTAATTTTTGTACCAGGCTTTTTTCTACTGAATCTCTGATTTAAGCCTTTACAGAGCATACATGGCAATACAAAATGTTTGACCCTGGAGTGTTATTAGAGGGTGTTATGAAACCTTTTACCCCTATAATTTTCATCGTCATGCTGCAAATCATTTGACCATATATGGTTCCCTGCTGATAAAAGATTAAGGACATGTATTTTTGCCTCTTTGTCGTTCTTTTGCTTCATTGTTTAGCCTCGAAGGTTGCTGCAGCTCATTTCCCACAAAGTCTTGTGTTAAGATGATGTCCCTCAGATATAAATGATGTCAACACTAGATGTTTTCTGAGAAACAAGTCTGTTAACTTAATTGTTATGATAAAGGTGGATTATCTAGCCTGTCCCACTAATTCAGTGTGTTCTACAGTTTATTTTTGATTTCCTGCACCATGGCTGGAGATTCATATCTCTGTTGGCAGTAGCCCAACTGCAACAAAATCACAACTATGAAGGTCCCCAACCTTGGCACTCTGAGAAACACTACAGCTGGTCCAAGAGGTCATAGCATTGCACTATGGGAGACATGATTGGGGTACAGTAGGTATGTGTAAGTTTAGACCCCCTGGGGGGAGTCCCACCCAGGGAGAATGGAGAGGAAACTGCACAGATGGAGGTCAGAGTTGGGTGGCTAACATCCTACTCAGTGTTTGTCCTGTTATTCTAATCTATGCCAACACACACACACACACACATGGGATCCTGATTGGGGAATAATGTCTAGGGAATCATCTCAAAAAGCCTTTTAAAGGCTCAGCAACATATGGAAAACTCTACAAACTGCAGAACTCTACAATGCTACAACTCATGAACAAAAAAGCATGGAATGACACTTAGGAAACTGCAATTTTAAGAATTATTGTAAAATGCATTTTTTGCGGTGACCTTGACGCCCAGTCTTGTAAAACCCATATAAAAGAGTATAATTAGAAAGATTACTGCTCTAAACTTTTATTTTTCATCTACAGAGGACTCCACATGCAACGTTGAGGCATGACTTGGAAAGTGTAAAGTCCTTGAAGCCTTTGAAGACTGTCCGACTGATGTATGGCATTTCAATATATGATATCCCTCTGTGATTATTTGCGTGGCCCGTATCATGTTTTTTCCAGGCTGTTGCTGAGTCCGGAGGCTAAGCTGGCTGATGTCTTGTTTTTCATGGCTGAAACACGGACGCCATCGTCAGATGTTAAATATATTGAGAGTAAAAGTAAACCCCTCACTACTGTGTGGGACAGGAAAGAGACTGTGTTTGTACTGATTCTCTAATATCTGCTAAATACTAACACACCAATAAGCCCAATGCATTGTTTTATTCATAATTTTTTGGGTGATATGACAAGAAAAGCTATTCCTGGATGGTATTTACAACACACCGACTACAAAGGCAAAATCTCCATGTGCGCCTTTCCTGGATATGTGACCATGTTCACATTGTCTCATCAAAGGTCACATAGAAACACGTCAGGCAAACTCTGGCCAAGACCAACGAAGCAGCGGTAGTGACCTGGGAAATCGGGACCTTTCCGTCAATACTGCAGAGACAAAGAGATGTCAGGGGATGATGACCCTTTCCCGCTAATCACTGGCTACGTCTCCATCCACCTCTGCTCTGACAGTAAAGAAGTTTCCATGTTTGTGTTGGCTCGTGGAGGCCTGGCGGTACCTGTATCCTTTCTGGCATAAGTTGATGATACAGATACTTATCTTCTGTCTTTGCATGGAGAGTGGAAGTCAGAGTTTCATCAATTAATCTTGTTTATCACTCCCTAAATTCTGAATCCCTGTAAATGTAATTATTTAGTTTCCTTTCACATAGTTTTTGCCCAAATTCCTGTACCACATAATCCACAGATAAAGTTATTGTAAACCACATCTGGAAAACTAATTCAGGCTTAAATTTCTCCATGTCCATTTCCTTGTCACCTCCCATGTATTTCAGTTTTCGGGACACTGGGACATGACTGTATTTATAACAACCTCTAGCTGTCAGTCGGTCAACCACTTTGGCCTAGATTAGAATATATTATTGACAGCTGAATGGCTATGAGGTTTTGTTGAGACATTTTAATCTTTAACAGATGTGAAACTCTATTGTTGGAGTTCAGACCTTATATCTCCTTTGTGTTTCTGATGTAGTTTTTTAATGTTACTTCCCCCTTTCTTTAGTAGTTATGTACACACTGCAAAATATGAAGAGTTAGCCCCACACAAGAAAACACATGGTCGATTGAATGCAGCTTTGGCTAGCAGAAAAATGGCTCCAAACTTTAAACTTGACCAGAAAATTACATTTTTTTTAAAACCACTTCCACCCATCCAACTCTTTAATAATGACTTTATGGCCTCAGTTGGTGGTTTCAAGTCTTATTTTGTAAAATAGAGTCTACGTTAGAGTAAAAAGAATTAAAAAAAAAAAACAGAGTAAAATTTTCACGTGACCAAGTGTTCAGCTGTGAGTGTGTCGTATGTTTATCGGTTCCTCAGTCAGACCATACAATACATTGGCCCACTTTTCAAAACACCAAGAAAATAGTCAGCTTTACACTAGTGAACAACTTCACTAACCCGTAGGTGACAGTGAATCCATCTTTTATTTACAGGCTATGTGCCATAATTTATTATTTAATTATTTAATTATAGTATATATAAATATTATATAATTTATTCCAGGATAAACATTTTAAAACTCCCACCATTGTGAATAACTCTTGAGCTAATACACCTTCTGTACTTGCCACGTTTTATGGTATTATTGAGTTAAAAAGGCTTTTAATGAATTTATTCCATGTTTTCTGAACACAATAATTGTCTTTTGAACACTTTGATGCATCTGCTGATATTGTATGACATTTCTTTTATCCTCTGAGACTGTTCCTTTTGTTCATCAACAGTAGCTTCATAGAGCTATGCCCTTTGAAAGCGAGGGCCCTTTTTCAGACACTGTGGTCAAGCATTGGCTTAAGATGCATATCTAAGTGTACTCTGACCCGTGCTTTCTTCATGCCGCCTGAAATCCACAGTTTGTCCAGAGTCCTGACCCCCTCCAGTCTACGCTGTGACCCTGGTAATGTTATACAAATGTCATGCATCACAGGACTGATAGCTCTTGTATAAGATGCAGGCATTTGGCCTACGAGCACTGTTGCAGAAAAGGTTCTTTGTATGAAAACAGGACCCCCACCCAGCCCAGTGGTTTATTACATACAAGGTTTAGCGTAAAAAAGGAAGCCAAAACTAAACTAAAATGTTGTAAGGTTTCTGCTGGCAACGCCATCTCAAAAAATGCTTCTGCTTAATTATTTGTAATGTCTGTTGTTTCCTCAAGCCATTTATATCTCAAGCTGGCTCTTTATTTGAGCAGCCTTTGAGAAGAACAAAGCTCCTTATGCTGCAGTATACTTTGTGGTTTCTTCATTTCAGCACTGTAAGACTTTTGAGATTTATAGCTAATGTTGCTTTGATGTTAAAGATTGATAAAAGTTGTAACTGTGTTTAACTCTCTGCAATAAATTGTCTTTAACAAACATTGGAGTAACATGTTATCGTAATATGACATATAATCCTGTTCAAGGATTTTAGCTGAAGAACAAAAAGTTCTCTTAAAGTTGCAATAAAGATGTGATTAGCTTAGCATGATCATTGGGCTGCCTTTCACTCAGTTAAGCGAATGATTTATTGCCCATTTGTTGAGATAAGACGATGAAGCCAGGATTTGATCAAAGACTTAGACAAAAAGTTGCATTCTTTTGTAGCCAGCACCTCAAAGGAAATGACTTAGAGTCAAGCCACAGTAAACTGTCAGAACAACAAGCTCTGCTTTTTTATCTCTGCCTTTTCTGCAGCACCCTGTGGCTTTGCAGTTCTCCCAGCTGAAACCATCACCAGACGTTAAGGTTTCTTATTATATTGACTGTTTATAGATAAAGATTTCATGTTTATGTGGTGTACAGAAAAGTATTCAAGAAAACCACTCACACTCACACAGCTAAATACAGAAAGTTGAGCTGAAAAAATAATTTTAAAAAATGACGAATGCTTTGAGTATTAACTAAAGATCCTCTCAGGCTGTTACAGCTTGGAATAACTATTAAACAACATACCATCAACAGTCTTGTTTTTCTCTATGCTTGTTTTCATGGAGTCCTGCTTTCCTGTTTCACTGTCACTTCATATTTCTTGTATCTGCAAAATTACTCAAAAGTAAACCTGATCTTGGCTGTGGTTCTGAACCAAGTTCTGGAGAATATCTGCAACTAGAAACAAAATAAAGCCTTGTTTTTGCCAGAGATCCCAGAGCATAAATTGCCATTTTATGTCCCAGACAACAGACGGCTTAGTGATGCAAGCAGGCTGCCATGGAAACCATAGCTGCCTGCTGTATTGGTTGTGTCGGAGATCCGCCCTTTTGCCCTGACCCTGTCCCTCGAGGCGGCACACTTTCCCTGGGGGATTTCACATACAACATCTGCCCTGTCCCCCCTCACTGAGCCACCCACTCCAAAAGCCGCAGAGCTTCTGGAGGCCTTTCTCAATAAAGGCCATCCACACACACCTGCTGAGAGGGTTAGAGGTCATCATCCCAGCAAGGACATGACCTGCAGGGCTCCAGCCCGGGTCCATCACACCACATAGCAGATGAGAAAGACAAAAAAATTCATTCTTTTCATTTTCCTTCAAGCTATCACTGCAACGGATCCAAGCAAAGCCTTTTTCCAGGAATGCCCTTTGAAAACACAAGTTGTACTGATTTTTCTAACTCATTACATCAGCCTCTGAAAACACTTTCGCTTTTCATGTTCCCAGGTTTTGGTGTCTGGCTGCTCCGTCATGTGACTGCTGTGGAGACAGAAGGAGAGGGAGTTCCCAGTGGCGTCTGTTCGGATTTCTGTGCTGCCTGCTGCCTCGTGAAGGCCTAAAGGAATCACCCGGTCCTCATCAATCTGCTTCCACATTCCACAATAGCCGACAAAGAGACTCCACTCTCAGTGGCAGATGGCTTCGCCTCAGGCTAACCACGCCAAGCTGCCATTGTTTAGACCCAAGGGTTTGATGCAGGAACCTTTGTTCCTCCTCCTTTAGTGTCACAAGGGGTCCTAGGATGCAGAAGTTGAATTTAAACCTTCTACATGTAGTACACCAACAAAGTTTCCAATATTGAATATATGCTTTAATATAAGGTAAAACATGTCGCTATAAATAAGGATGCTAAGTATTAATAAAATATAGTGGGAAAATAAAATGAAAGATTAATGCTGTGACAAAAGGGTGCGATACCAAGGATTATCCTGATTCCCACAGGAATACAGGAGTTAAGCGTGGCCCCAGCAGGGAAACAGCAGCAAACTCTCACAGCTTGCTATCGTACTAGAAGCTATGTTTTCTATTGTTATCTCCAACCAAAGCGCCAAGTCAAAATAAGTCTTGTGAAACCACAAAATGTATTTATTTTTTAAAAAATATGTGATAAAAAGTAGTACTGTGGTCAGAATTACAGATATCATTAGTTTTTTTTTTTTGTTTTTGTTTTTTTGTTGTTTTTTTAAATAAACATTTAATGACTACAATTTGATTATTTTTGCATGCAATTTTTTGTGGTCCCTTTTGTCTCAGATGGGGTTGCTTTCATCTCTTCTTTCCCACCATCACTAAGAACTCAGACCCTTTTATAGGCTCTTCTACCTTGCTATTTAAACCAGTTCCTGACATATTTAAATAAAAAATTAAATGGACTAAGATGGCTTATTGCACTTTATTGCATGCAAAGATTTTACTGAGTCACTTGTAGACATCTGTTGCATGTGCACTTTTTCTTTCATTACGTTTTTTAAGCTATGATGCCTTAATTTGCATTAGTAAACATTATAGTTAAATATTTTTAACCAGTTTCAACAGCTGTGCCTTTGCATAATGATTTTTCTTTTCTTTAGTTTTGCTTTTTGGTGAAAAAACTATTTAAATGTAGCAATGAATTCTCCACCTCTACCTTAGTCAGATTAAAATTCTGCTTATTTTACTGCATTTGTGCTAAAAGTCTGGTAAAGGACTTCAAAGACTCCTATTCCGCATTATAGATTTTTTCCCCTCGATAACACTTATTCCTTTATAAAAATCAAATCGCAGTGAAGAAAAAGGCGTTGACCCTCTACTTCAATACTTGGAAAAGTTCCAAGATTTTAGAACAGATTAAAATATATTTCCAAATCAAATATGTGGATCCCTTTGCTGTGGCAGCCACTTGGGAAATATGGAACAGCTGAAAATAGCATTCAACAATCATTACTACCTCTTTTATGTGTAATTACTTTATTACAAAACAGAGTTTACTGTAAAATACTCATAACCACAACAAAAGTAAACAATATCACAAAAAGAATTGCCATATTGATTCTCTGTGGCTTAGCGCAGCACTCCCTGGTAAAGTCATATTGATCCAAGCCTCTTTTGAAACACAATCCAGGCATAGTTTTACACCCAGATAAAGTTACGTGGTGGGTTTTTGTAGGATCTAATGCTGCCCGTTCAGTTACAGACCCCGGCAACTATTTTATGGCCTTTTCTTTGTAGTGGTTTCTTCCTGGAAGTGGAGAGAAGTGAGGATTTCTTTATGATGTGGGATTGCTTGACCATGCTCACAAAAAAGCTGACAGCACCTTTGACTGACTCCATTCAGCAATTAACATAAAGCTGCTTCTCCATTAGAGAGTATGCAGCTCCAGCTCTCTGGGCTTTTTGTGGGGGAGCAGGCTACATTTAACACATCTGTTGTCTCCCATGTCTGGGCAACCCACAGACAGGTCTGTCCACAGTGATCCTTTTATTTGGCTCTGAAAAGGCCTATAGGGGATCCTGATAGATGGCCTTCATACCAATGAAAATGCAAAGCAGGGTATGGAGAAGAATAGGGAGCCACCACTCCAATACACCCCCAAGCTCCAAACTCCTAAACGTCCTTTAGAGGACTACTCTTAAACAGTCTGATGCTGAGCCTAATCATGTTAAAAAGAGAAGGCATGTCTAGGCATGTTTTATTTACTGCGTGGTATTTTTTCTCCTCTTTACCATCTCAACAAACTTAAAGAAACCTTGCTTATGTGATGAAGCACTGGTTCAAAATTTATGTTTTCTTAAAGCAAGACTTGGTAAAAATAAAGTTTCTGTCCACGTTTTATTAAAATTTTATTCTAATTCCAGACAACATTCAAAAGAAAAGCTCTACAAAACTATATTTTTAAACAATTACTGGTTTTATTTGACTGTGTATTTTGTCTCATGCTATTTTTTATTTTTTTTTATTTCACATGGTTCATACACATCAAACTTATTTCGTTTGAGTATTTCCTTCAACAAAGACCGCAAAAGGACATGGTGGGAATTTTTTGGTTTTCCCTTCATAATTTCCTTTTTTCCTTCTGATCCACAAGTGCCATTGTTGTGTTGGCCCATTCTGCTGATTCTTCTCTCATCCCAACCGGTCACAGCAGATGGCCGCCCCTCCCTGAGCCTGGTTCTTCCTGTTAAAAGGGAGTTTTTCCTTTCCACTGTCGCCAAAGTGCTTGCTCATAGGGGGTCATATGATTGTTGTGTTTTTCTCTCTATCTATTATTATAGGGTCTACCTTAAAATATAAAGTGCCTTGGGTGACTGTTGTTGTGATCTGGCGCTATATAAATAAAATTGAATTGAATTGAACTGAATACCCTGCCAGCTAATCCATTGTATTGGAAAAACGTTGGCCTTAGGGCAGAATCCATGTAGACTTGAAAAAATTAGTCAGAAAAATTTATCCTTTCATGGCGTCCACAGCTGCCTGCTTGTTTTATCTGCATGTTTGAATAACCCCAACCTTAGTCACCCAGTACTTCTAGAAGAGCATTTTTATTCATTTGAAGTTGTTTTTCTGGCTTAATAGCCAGTTTAGGTAAATATGAACTCTTTCTTTCTTTCTGTGCTCAATTTGTGTTTCTAAACACCTCTTATAAGGACATTAGCTCAACTTTTTAGCTACTAAATCCTAGTATATGCTCACCACATGATGTTTTTCTGTGCACTATTTAGAGTTAAGAAAGTACAGTTAAAGCCATATTTTTAGACAATGATACAGTTTTTGCAGTTTTGCAGCTGTTCATCACTATTGTCCAAAATAAACGAAGTAGATTTAGATAAGAAGGTAAAGAAAAGACAAAATGCCGAGTATGAGGAGTGGAGAATCTGTATGAGGGATTAGAGTTTCAGGAAGCAAGCAGTAAGCGACTTAAAAACTTTCTTCTTGTCCTTGATGCATTATTTTAATATTTAATACCAAATTCTATATATATATATATATAAACATGTCTATAAATGAAGCTATTTGGCCAAAGGTTTGTGCTAAAAACAGAAATAAAATACTGGCGCTTTTTTTTTTTTGGCTTTGATTTTTAACCACACAGAGAATTTAGTAATGTAACAAAAGTGTAATAACAGGGAGTTTATGAATTGAAGTCCTGTGTTAGCCGGGTCAGAGGATGTTTACTGCATTTCTTCAGCATCACTGATCAGGACAGCACAGACATGGAAAGACAATAGACAAAGCAATGTCCTATTTAAAGATGGGTCATTGCTATTTTTAAACCAGTGAAGAGGCCATAAGAAGGGGGATAACCATGAAGAAAACACTTTATTGCGTAACTTGAGATTGAATTTTGCTTCTAGACCCAAAGTTTAAAGATCGCTACAATCACAAAGAAAAAAAAAGTATGATCACAACTTTTATCAGCTATGCAAGGATACTTTGGCTGTCATGTTTTCTCTTGTTGTTTCCACGGTAAAGGAATCCAGTAGTTTTCTCTATTCATTCAGTCAGCTCTTATTCTGACATCTTTAACTGGTCCAATAGAATCTGTTATGCAAGTTAAAAATCCAGATACATTCAACCTGTCACAGCAGCTGCAGACAGTGTTACTCTCCATCTCAGGCAGCTGATAATATCTCCTCTGATATCAGATGTGTTGGAACGTATCTCTTAAATGTTGCAGCAAAGCACACTTTGTTTTATAGCTGGAGGACTTGTTAATTTTCTGGTAGCATGAAGTCCTTGACGTATCCTGTGTGTTGTTCCTGTAAGTCCCCTCATCGCCTATCCACTTGTGAGATCCCCTTCTAAATCAAAATAGACACTTGTGGCTCGACACAAAGGGCGGTATTGTTTCCCTCTGAAAGGCGAGCATGTGCTTTGCTAATGCCGCACTTGCAGCAGCCAACCTCTGGGACAACTTCTACATTCAGCCTTTGAATAAGGAACACAGTTATGCATGGATGACTTCCCCCAAGGTGCCTGGAGGTTGTGGGAAAGGGCCCATAAGTAAGTGTAGCCTCAATGAATGGACATAAGACTTTAATGATAGCAGGCCCATCTCAGTCCACGATAAGGTGGGGGTGGTTTGGTGTAGGTCACAGTACCAAAGCTGCTAGAAATCAGAGTGATTTAACCTGAGCTTTATGTCATATTTTTATATACTGCCAAATTTATTTTATGTAGTTACTGATGCAGTTGAGTTGAACTGAATTACATTGATGCTTTTGGAAGTTTCCAGCATGTTAGCTTTTGATGAGCATCGTTCCAGACTGCAACCTTCAAGGTCTTCAAAGGAAACTTTAGCTCAGTGTGGATAAATTTAGCCAAGTTTGTCACCAAGTTAAGATTCCTGAAACTTCTGAAAAGCTTTTTTCTCCTTCCTGTTTTTGCCTATTTTTCTTTTTTGTTCTCTCTCTCTCTCTCTGTGCCCTTTGTTTGCAAGTGTCTAGTGTTTATGACTAACTATTTAAGAAAAACAAAAGATCCAATTTCAGTGGTAAAAATCACTGAAAAACAGTGTATATATAAAGCTTGGCTACATATGGAGCTTCACAAGATGTTCCCTACTCTGCTGAAAATCCATTCCAGCGGAGTTTATGGGCTTCTCAATTTTGTGCATGTATCAGTTTGAAGACCAAAAAGTAAAATAATTAAAAAAACAAACATATTTCAATGGATGGGGAACTTTTAACAAACAAAGCAAAACTAAATGACATTAACAAGGCCAAAAATACAATACACCCACTATCTGCCTTTTTTGTCAAGTGACACAAATTCCTCATTACAGCAAGAACACTGTAACGATCATGTTAACACTGTTGGCCTGAAATAGACTGACAGAGGCTGATTCTTAACTTCCAGGCATTGTGCTCCAGGGTCAGGGCTGTTTGTGGCCAGCTTGATCTCAGCTCGGTCAGACATTGCCTCCTATTAAACTGTGTGATCAGAGTGGCGCCTGTATGGAAACCCGTGAGGCTGATTCAGTCGGCTGCTATATAAGAGTACAGACGGGGAGGTGGACCTTTCATGAATCTACTTGAAGACTGGCAGAGATCTAACAGCAGGCTAACTGTTGTTAGTGCAATCTTCCAGAAAGTGGACAGTATGTTGATAAAAAAAAACAAAACAAACTGTGCAGTGGGCATCATAAAAGAGATGTAACGTTGTGACTATGTAGAATGTTTGGTAAGTATCTGTTGATCAGCCTTCATGTGAGTTTTTCCCAAATTTGCGTAATATGATCTGTTCGATCGCAGTCCTGCCATGCAACGTTTGGGTGCCAAAGTAACCTGCTTCTGTCATGGATGTCTCCCACGGGAAATCAAAAGGCTTGTAAGCAGCATTAATGCTGCAGTTTCCCACGGACTAAACTGGGGCTAAACACAACTGGTACTTAGGGAGATCAGGTGAAAATCATGTTTCTGACACTAGTCTGTAGAAATACCTCAAAGAAAAGCACACAGGGTGCACAGTTTTAAATTCAGGTTTTAAAAATACATGATTCAAATTCAGTGTTTTTTTTGTTTTTTTACTTTTTGGGAAGGGAAAAAACATCCAAATTCTACAAACCTACTGACAGTAGAATAAGACCTGCGCTAATCCATTTAATATGAGAGGATCAGCCCAGTTGGACCCACAACAGGAGATAAACCGCTGCCCTGTGGGATGGAAGCTGCTCTTGTTTCCCGACTGGAGCTGAACCAGTGATGGTGCCAGGAATTAATCCCAGTCAAAAACAGAACAGATTCCCTCCGCTGACCACGGTGGCCAGTCTGGGAGGAAAGTGTGTGTTTGTGGGATCCATAATCATGCAGGATTTCCTGACAGGTGGCATGTTCAAGCCCTGCCATGTGGCAATCCATACTTGGCCTTATTACTGCAAGCTTCATCCTTTAATACCGAGCCATCCAGCTATCAGTTAACACCAGCTCCCTGATATTAATAGCTATTATCAGATCATGAAACTAAAGGAGCTTACAACGCAAAAAAAATAATGAAAAAATGACAACCCCTGCATTCCAACAAAGCTATCAAAAGAACAACATTTTACTTCTCATGCATTTGTCTGTATTATGTTGGGCAAATTTCCTCATTTTACAGAGAAAAAAACTTCTGAAGTTTTCAAGAGTATTATCTACATA